>JAJOOF010010005.1:0-34556 GCA_029582545.1 Solanum lignicaule | reverse complement strand
TAAAATATTTCAAAAATGTTGTATGTGGGTAGTCTTATTATGCCTTAAATAGCGTCAAAGAAAGTACAGGTTTGTGATAAAAAAACTTATTCCTTTATTCACGCAAACAATCGCTTCAAAAACTCGGTTATTAGCCCAAAACATACCATTTATATTATTGGGCCCGTGCTATCATTATCTAGTAATTCAAAATAAGTGAATTTTTTAAAATTCAAGCTTTTCCTTTTCTTTTTTTTATGAAGTGGCTAACAACTTTATATTTTATATAAGAATAATTTAGAAATAATAAAAAGAGTAATAATAGAAAGTAACTTTTAATTCTTATCCTTAAAAGAAATATGTCATATCTCAATAATTCACTTAATATGAACTGGATAAAGTAATTCTCAATAATTAGGTGGGTGAGTAATAAACTCTACCGTCTTTGAATATATGGTAATTGAGTTAAGCTTTTGAATGATTCCCATGTCAGTAGAAAATGAAGACTCATCTTCAATTAAATAGAACTCTGCTAGCTTCTGCTTTAATGAGCCAAAAAATTAAATTACTGAGGTGATTTAATTTTTTTACCTAGCTGGGTAAAAGAAAGTGTTTTTACTCTCTATGCGTGTGGCAGGGGAAAAGCATCTCAGTAACGTTGTTCAGTATTTCACACAACAAAATTGACATAATCGAATTATTCGTTACTTCTTCATTTCATTTTAATATAACAACTTTAAATTATAAAAAAGGGGGGAAAAGTTTATTTATAGTGGAAAATAAAGAGTGAGAACTGAGAAGTATCAGTGGAACGGTCACGTGCTTTCAAGTCTCAAGGTTCTCTCTCTCTCTCTCTCTCTCTTTTTTCTTCTATTCCCTGCAACGCGCTTTCGGTTGCTAATTTTAAACCACATTTATGTAAAGAAAAAATTATGTATGTCCTTCGCAAATAAGCATTTTTCTTGAAAGATGAGGTAGGTAGTTACCTAATACAAATAATTTAACATTGTTGCGTGGAATAAGTTTTAATGCATGTACTTTTATAGTTAGAGATAAAATCTCTCAAAATATTTATTTTAGAAATTAAGAAATGCATGTTATTTTTAATACATTAAATCAAACAATGCATAAGAAATGATATCTGCTTAACTAATACCTACGCTATTAATGTAGACGTTAAAAATACACTTTATTCTACGTTATTCTTACTTTTACTTTCTCCGATCCATTATTTTAGCTGACGTACTTATTAAAAATAGTTAATTCAGAATAATTGGTATTTTAGAAAAATTATGATATAAAAATTAATTAATTATTTCTACCTTTATCATTATTCAATTAATCGGGAGAAAGATTAATAACGATGAAAAGGAAAATGGTATTAAAGTAAGATTAACTGGTTTATCATTATTAGCATAGTATTTAAGAGGGAAAAAAAATGACAAAATAGATAGAAAATGGTGTATTATTATTAGGGTCAGACTTAGGAATTAGGATGTTAAAAAACTGAAAGTGGTCAAATAGTTTATATTTAAATGGAGATAACTCCCTCGAAGTTATCAAAAATCCCAAGTCACCCGCTGTAATATAATGGCATAAAATCTCGCAGCTTCCTTGAAACTGAAGCAAATATAAATAATAATAAGCTAGATTTATTTTATATATATAAGTAATTTTCTTGTTTGATTGCACAAAATAAGCAAATTCAAAAAGTAGGAAATTCTTTTCTACTGTGCTCACTCTATTCACTCCATTAAACGTGAAAAAATTAATGTTATTTCTCTCCTCTGCAACTGTAACACAACCTTGATTGACATGAACCAATGAAAAGATTTAATTTTCATTAATATGTAGGGATGCATTTATTGTTTTAATAATATGAATTTAATATTTCTGTTAATAGTATGTAGGAACGCATTTATTGTCTTATAATCTAGATTTATTTTTTCTAGTTCATTCTCATCACTATAAGAAAATAATAAAATTTCATTATATTTTACTATTGTAATTGAATTGTTGAGACATTTTTCATTTTCCAAATTAACTTAATTGTTCAATTTTCAAGACTACTTTTAGAATGTTTTTTTAATTTTACCCTTCATTAGTTAGTATTTGAATTAGTTATTAATTAATGTTTAGTTATTTTAATCATAATTTTGATAATAATTAATAAGGGTAAAAATGCAATCTTCTTTTCTTAAAAGGGGTGAAACACCTCAATAATTCAATTAAGGAAAAATCTTTTTGGCCAGAAAATTTAAGCCAAAATTTGGCCAGAATGATATTTTATGTTATTTTATCCTTTTAAACATTTTTACCCTTTTAACTTTAATACCTTTTAACTAAAAAATGGAAAAAAGATCAGTTTATTTTAAAATAAAAAAAAATATTATAATTTTTTTATTTTTCTGGCCAAATTTTTTGGTCATTTAACACTTCTCTTCAATTAATATGAAATGGAGGGAGTATATGTTATTTGTCTCACACATTATGTTTTCAAAATTCACTGAATCTCAAGGATCTTGAGTAGTGGTCAAATTTTGGGGAGAAACTGTGTGCGAGACAAAAGAGCATTGGAGCCAATAGCTAACGCGGTCAATTAAACACGTGTCATCCATAATTAATCTCTTTATTATCACTTCCCTCAAAGTCCTTAAGCCTCTCTCTTTCCTCTCAGTTTCCTCTTTCAGATTCTTTTTTTCTCCTTTCTACCCCTCCCTTCTCTACCACCACATCGTAAAAACACCCACAAAAAAAAAAAAAAAAAAAAAAACAGTTTTACAGCCGCAAGATCAGAAATTCAGAAGCTCACAACACAACTGAAAGGAAAAAATAAAAATCAATTGCTGCTTCCGATCCATTTGAGCCGCCGGCGATGGCGTCAACAGTTACTGATAGGATTGAACTAGCGAAGCTTTGTAGCTCTAAGGAGTGGTCCAAAGCAATTCGAATTCTCGATTCACTTCTTGCTCAAACTTGCGTCATTCAAGATATCTGGTACGTTACGTTTTTCACTGTTCCATCTTCTTTTCTCCTCTTTGTATATAGATTTTTGGAGATTTATGAATGAACTGATTTATTTTTCTGAATTTATAATGTGGTCAATTCTTTTTTTTGTTTTGTTTCAGTAACCGAGCGTTTTGCTATAGCCAATTGGAGCTTCACAAGCATGTAATTAAGGATTGTGATAAGGCACTTCAGCTCGATCCTAAGCTTCTTCAAGCTTATATATTTAAAGGTTCGGTTCATTTTATCCTTGCATTTCCAATTAACTGTTTTTACCGTGTGTAAGAAATGCGAAAGAGAATTTAGACGTTTTCAATTGCATTTGGAATGTCAATTTTGAATATGGATGTGTTGTGGTCAGGCATCCTAATCCCTATAGGCCTGTGAAGTCAACTGTGCTACTCTGAATTTACAATCTTAGGGTTCTTGTTCCAATTTAGGTGATTGGCTATAATTGAGTAAATTTTTCTGGTTTTCAACAAACATGCACCATTGGCAATTTCGAGGAGTAGGATGAAGCTCTTGTAAAGCTAGTGAACGGTCACACCTCCATTGATGTCCTACAATTTACGACCATTGTCAAGTATGCGCCAAAATAAGGGTTAGCTTTAAATGAAGTGTGTATGTGAGAAGCCATTTTAAGCTTGATAAAGGTCATATTGGACTTGCTTTCTGTATCCTATAGTGGTCTTAGATTATATTTTTGAAATGACTTTAACTTTAAAATACACTATGTTTGGTTGGGGTATAAAGGGAAGGGATGGAAAATAAAGGAGGGAATAAGATGATTATTCCATCACCCTGGTAGGATAAGAGGAGATATTTACATAATCATTCAAGATTTAGTGGAAGGGGAGAAAATTTATTTAATTGTTGACCTTACTTTTTGTTCCATCAAATTTGCTTCCTTTGATAGTGTGATGTCGTGAGATGTCTAATAAACCTTATCAATTAGGAGAAGGAAAGTCATAATAAAGTTTGTGGTGTCATAACATGGTTTCTGTAGGTGATCTTGCTGAGTTTCTGTAGAATAATTGACAAAATTTACAAAGCAAATGACACATGAACTTGATTAATCTCAGGGAGAGGCGCATCCAGGATGCTTTGGCCCCTCGATGCCAATAACATACAAGCTAAAGACAACGATAAGTAGTTTCAGGTGAAGAGTAAATTGATGTGTTTCCCTTCCCCTCCTTTCCTTGGACCAAACATAGTTTTGAGACACCTATGTTCTTATAGGAAGTCACTTATATTAATGGAAAAGTGTTCTACGGTTATCCTTTCTAGGGATGTACTTCAGTTCAATTCATACAATGATACAAAAATATGATGAATTTGGTACGCTAGTATCACTCGCTGAATGGTTAAGGTTGTTCTCTGTGTTCTGGAGGACTACCCTGCTTGGATTGACTACTGAAGAAGTTCAATGCATGAATAGGCTGTCCAAAACGCTTCATAATAGTTTGTATAGTTTTCTAGTTTGAACTGTGGCATTGTCACCGCGTTGGTAGTTGATTCCCCAATTTTCTCAGTGAGCGGACCTATTAGACAGGATAAAATAAAGTAGATTTGTGGATGTGTTATCAGCGTTGGTCTTTATGAGTTAACACCGCTGTATGCATATGTAGAAAAACTTAGTTACACAAATGAATCATATGTTAAGCTGATAAAGTAAATAACTTCCAACAGGTCACCGAGAAATAGAATAATTGGGATGGAAGTGTCATTTGCTACTTCTATTACGGATCTTACTGCCTCAAGATTCGCGGGGTACAGGGAAGGGTTTGACCATATTGTGTCTATTGTACGCAGCCTTAGTGCCTTAAGTACCTTTTCTCTAAAAGGCTATTTCCACGGCAGGAACATGTGACATCCTTGTATCATGGCAACAACTTTGATCAGATAAAAAGATCAAATACATTTTTGTCTCTTGTGTGTAACATAGCCCTTGAAATAATGATATAAGAATTTGTATTGACAATATTCTTGTGTGGATACTGTGGATTTTCCCTAGATGTGGTTCTAGAATATGCTGCAGAAATTTCAATATTCTTAAAGGTTTAAAAACTGGCAGTTTTGTGCTAAACCGATTTTGAGTTTGAAGCATTATGTAACAAAGTTACTTGATACTTGTTGTTTAGGACGTGCATTATCTGCTCTTGGTAAGAAAGAGGAAGCTCTTCTAATTTGGGAGCAAGGGTATGAACATGCAGTTCATCAGTCTGCAGACTTAAAGCAACTGTTAGAGCTTGAAGAGCTGCTCAAAATTGCAAAGCAGAACACCGCAGTTGCCAGCAACAATCATTCGGTGCAGTCATCTGGCCCTGAGTCCAACACTGGGCCTCTACTTTCTACCAAATCTGGTGAAACTTGTGATATTAGTAAGGCCTCAGATAGGAAACTTAAAACATGCAGCAGTGGGATGTTGGAAAGCTCTGAGAAATCAAATAATAGCTCTGTTCTACAAAATTCCTCAAGTAATAATGCCAAAAAGCATAGGAAGATTGAGTGTGAACCAAAGGAATTGCATGAGAGACAAGCAAATAGAACCAACAACAATTGCAAAAAATTGGGTTATCCATCTCTGGTTTGCAGTGAGTTAAGTGATATATCTGAAGACAGTGGGAAATCATCTGCAGTAACTAGTGAATCAAGTGAACAGTCAGAACCAAATGAGTTGCAGGAAATTCTCAGTCAGTTGAATAATAAATGTGATGTTCGCGTTGAATTGAGTGATGAAGGCAAGAGAAACAAAAAATTCTGTGCTACCAGGGTTAACAAAACCAAGTCCATTAATGTTGATTTCCGATTATCAAGGGGAATAGCACAGGTACACTGCCTATCCTGTGATATTACAATGACGACAGGAAGAATTAGTCCATCTATTGATAATTCCTGTTAGTGCGGTTGATCATTAATATGCTATTCCTCTTTATTGAAATACAAATAACAATACATTTGTAACTTCAAATATATGTGAAAGATCAGCTTCATGACTCAATTTGTGAGATTATTTTCTCTCAAATTAAGTAGAGAGATGAATTTTTTCTTGATATATCTGCTAGGTACTGGGATATCATGCTCATGCATAGCAGGAAAGGCTTTCTACTGCAGTCTTCATGTCTTTTGTGTTCACTTTGCTTATTTCAGTTGTGATTTGCTGATTACACTCCACTTTTAATTTTGTGAACTTAACTGGAAGATACTGCATCTGTTCAAAGCTTGGGTCAACTAAGCTCTATGATTAGAACTCGTTTTCTTCAGTTACTAGATTTTAATCTCCAACTCTTACGTGTTAAATTTATGGAGTTAAGTATCATATTTGCAGTGTGCTTGATTGCATGTTTTGCTTTGTTTAAACTTAAGATGTCAAAAAAGGTTTGTGATTACCAGTCATAGTCATTCTTTCTCTCTCTAGTCGCACAACTCCGCACTATAGTGACATTAAAAACAAAAAAGAAGAAGAGAATTGTGGGAATGTTTAGCTTGATTACTTCTTCAATCTAGTAGGGTGTATTTTCTTTCCTATGCCCCCTAAGCTGTGGTGGACAGAGTTATTCGGTATTTGCACCGATAGGAGGATGTAGATACCCACTAGACTACTTGAGATGCCTGTAGGTTGGTTCTGACACCATTTTTATTCAAAAGAATGATGGTAAATTGACAATCTAGCTCTGTGTGCATATTATTTCGTCAAACACAAGATTTGAAACAGTAAGTAGTGCAGCTTGAAGTGGTTGAGATCATGGCTTGATATTCTGCTTTGCAATTGATCTGACTATCACGTCTCGTTGCTTACTTTTCCAAGAGATTAGATTATCACCTTAGTTGCGTGGACTCTTCACTTTGATGCCGCACCCGTGTCGGACTTTCCAAAAATGCACTACTTTTGGCGAATCCGACACGCACCCGTCGAAATTTTTGAAGAGTCCGAGCAACATAGATTATCACGATTTAAAATGTTGTGTTTCTAAATTGGATAATTTATCTGAGGAACTTCTTGCCCATTTTACATTAGAATATCCAGAACTTGTATGTGTATGCTGTCGTAATGCAATAGTAGTTGTCTCGAAAATCCCTTGATGTAGGTAGAATGCAGATTATGGCATTTCACAAGGAGCCTGGAGAGACTGGTTAATCACACTAGCAACCAATTAGATGTTGTGTCATGCAATTGTGAAATACTTGAGTTTGCCAGCAATTCTTCAATATTGATCCAGACCTTCTAGAGATATCCATCCAAAACAAGTCTTAACACTTGGATCCATAGAGGTATCAATAAGTTTGCAATCTAGTATACCTTGTTTCTTCCAATATATCAGGTGGATACTTCCCTTTGATATTGGACGTGGAAACTTGATGGTTAGGATGTATTTTATGTTTCTACAAGTGCCTAGTCTTAAAATGACTGGTGTGATATTGTTTAAGTTGTATAATACTTTGAAGCCTATAAGGTTGTAAGGAAATAGAGTAAAACAGATCAAACTATGCTTTATGAGACTGCTTAAGACCATAAATGATCGGCCTTGTCGAAACATTACTTTAGACTCTTCTTTGTTGATGTCTAACTGATGACTGATGAAGGAACTAGTGGAGCGCGGTCGCCATAGAAATGGAAAGACCAACACGTGCAATTTTAGTTGCTGAGTGAGAGTATCAACCATTGCCATATATCTGAATGTATTTGTTGACAATTATTTGGGCTTTAAGACAATCTATAACCATCTTGATTATAAATACTCAATGAAATCCAACTGTAGTTTTATTCCTGTGGTAAAGGGTCTATCTCTCAAGTGCCATTGTTTTTTTTGTAAGGCCTTTCCTTAGTTGTACGCATGCAATTGGTTTTACCAGTCTAAGATATTGAATTTGTGCATAATTTGTAATGCAAGTATGATATGAATGTGAAAAACAATGTGAAACACCTACTAGATTAGTTGGTAGACGATATGCTCAAAGTTGTCTTCAGTAGAACCGAAGAGGAGAAGAAAATTGTTGGAGAACTGTCATAGGGGAAGGAAGTTTGTATCACAAGAAAGCAAGGATGAGAATCGTAAAAAATGTTCAGTTTGCTATTCTCTCAAGCTAATGAAGTTTAAATAGTGTTTACATATGATATAATATAGGAAGATTGAATTTCCCAGATTAATATTTGTTGGTAGCGGAAAGGGGGATGCGAGGCTGAGATGGTTCGGATACGTGAAGAAGAGATGCACATGTTCCAGTGAGGAGGTGTGAGAGAGGTTGTCTATGGTGGGTCTGAGGAGAGGTAGGTGTAGGTTGAAGAAGTATTGGGTAGAAATGATTAGTCGAGCATTGTCTCGCTGTCATGTAGGAGAGGCATGATGATAGTTTGGAACAAATTACCTGTTGGCTGCCCTTTCTTTTCCATATTAGTATTATTGTTATTACTCTTCTATTATATTATTCTTCGATTTTTATTACTACATATCGTTTCCTTTGCTTCAATTATCGTATTATTATTTTGTTGTTGTTACTGTTCTTTTCTCCATTATTTCCGACATGAATTCTTCACAGCTGTATCTCCTTTTCAAACCTGCTTTGAAATGCTTTACTTGAGCCGAGGGTCTATCGGAAACAACCACTCTACCTTCACAAGGTAGGGGTAAGGTCTGCGTACACACCACCCTTCCCAAACCTACTTGTGGAATTACACTGGATATGTTGTTGTTATGTAATATTCCCTGATCTCCTATACATATTTCCTTATCTAAGTCCTTAATTACAGAATATTCTTAACAAGATCAATCATCTCTGTGATAATAAATACAATTCGAAATATTAAGGTTAATCCATATATTTTTATCTTGCAACAACAGTTTCCTTTTTTTTTTCTTTTTTCTTAAACAAGAAATATTTTAACTTTGTAAGTTGAGCAGCAACGCCATTTTTAGTGAAAATTGTGCCTAATTAGTATGTTGGATGGAAACTAGCAAAGCGAACACATGACTTATCTGAAAGCTAAGTTGCTCGGACTCTACACTTGGGTGTGGGATCCATACCCGATATGGTCAACCAGTTTTGGATACTCTGAACAAATTCGAGGGAGAAATTATGGACAGATTCAATGATTTCTATAATCAAAACAAAAACTAATGTGAAATTGAAGAAAATGGAATACCTTGTATATATAAATTTCTATTGTCACCCCCTTTCCTTTTATCTCCTTCCAAGATTCTCCTCTTGATCAAATATTTTCTCCTCAAGTTTTCCATATAATATCTCATAATTTTAGGTTTTATAACTCTATTTTAGATATTTTGAATTATCTTTAGCCGAATCCCCACATCTGTTTCCATACATGGATCCTTATCCCTGAATCTTAAAATTTAGATCATAGAGGATCCGACCTCTAGATCCGCACCCGTATTGGGCACCCGCACCCGAGTCCGAGCAACTTAGCCCGAAAGAAGTTTCAAAAGAGATTGCACCCATTTGGAGATTCAGTGGATGTAATTAACCAGGAATTGAGTTAAACTGTTTCTTTCTATTTCCATGTCTTGACTAGCAATATTCACTTCCTCTTCGTAAGTATATATTTGTAGGTATTGATATTTTTTCCTCGATCTTCCTGTTAAGACACTATATTTACATGTATTCATCGTATTTAATTGAAAAATATGGTCAACGAGGATTCATCTAGTCGGCTCTGACTTGCTTGGTATTGAAGCGTAGTAATAGTTGTTATTACTCGTCATCCTGTACAAACATAGAAGTGAACAATATTTTTGGTGATTTCAGGTTAACGAAGGAAAATATGGTAATGCTGTATCCATCTTTGACCAGGTTAGCATTAGCCTTACCACTCTTCGATATTTTACTAGTTTTGTTTGCTAGATGTACCTTGTGCTTTATTTTGCCCTTTTTCATTTTGATTATGGATTCAACGGAAGACTTGTGTGTGGCATGCTGAACTTACTTACGGAGCTTCTTCTCTTCTATCTATAACACAGATACTAGAACAAGATCCAACGTACCCGGAGGCACTTATCGGCAGGGGAACAGCGTTGGCATTTCAAAGAGAACTTGATGCAGCTATCTCTGATTTTACAAAGGTTTGCATTGATTTGGCCATTTAAGTACCAATTGAGGTAATACTTCAACCCCTGTTGTAAATATATACCATCTGCCTTTCAGGCTATACAGTCAAATCCATCTGCTGGTGAGGCCTGGAAACGCAGAGGGCAAGCCCGTGCTGCTTTAGGTGAATCTGTTGAGGTATGAAATTCGTATTTGTCTAGTTATTGAGCTATCTTTTGGGTTTTGTCTTCAGGGTATTCTTTTCTGCAATATTTTTTTTTCAAAGTCAACTTTCAATGATCTCTTCCGTGGATGTGACGTGCAGTGTAAATGATGTGGAATTACTGAATTTTATCACTTGTGCTATCAGATTCTGAAACTAAATTTTTCATTAATAGCAATCAGACTCCATTTAGACCACTAGGGATATTATTAAGATGCACTTGGTTATTTTCCTTCAGATTGTGGTAGCTTACAGAGTTAATGATGGAAGATGAAATGTCTTTGGATGGTCTAACTAAGGCTTGAGCTATATCACAACTTATGACCATCTTCCCATGAAAGTTAAATTCTAAAATGGAATCAGGACCATAAAATTATTCAGCTGCATGCTTTTGATCATGGGAGTTTCTTGGTAGTCTAGTCTAGAACATAATTTTAACACTCTGATGAGTTATTTTTAGTTTTGTTTTGCTCCAATTATCCCATGGAGAGTGATAGTAGTTACGGTTAAACGTTTTTTACGCCCTAAAATGTTTGGTTTCACAGTAATAGTAGTATGATTGATATTGGTGTATCTAAACAAAATGATTTTACACCAGGCAATTACAGACTTGACCAAAGCGTTGGAGTTTGAGCCAGACTCTGCCGATATATTACATGAAAGAGGTGACGAGACTGAACTCTTCCATTTACTATGAACAATTGGATTTATGCTGTTAAAGTAGTTTGACATAAAATAGCAACATACATTTTATGACTGATAGATTTTGTGCATGTAATTTGAAACTTCCAATGTATTAAGGTTCACTTTCATCTTTACAAGACTGAGATTAGTTAGTGAGGCCCATAGGTGGTTTCATCTTGTAACTATTTTGCAATGAATGACCTCTAGCGGAATGTTCCATAATTTCTTGAGATTTCATAAAAGATCATTTGATTGGACAAAGTCTGTTCAATCTAACATGGGAGTCACTAACTCTCCTTAATTAGTGCAGGAATTGTCAATTTTAAGTTTAAAGATTTCAAAGGTGCTGTTGAAGACCTCTCTACATGTGTAAAGTTCGATAAGGATAACAAATCTGCGTATACGTATTTGGTGAGTCTATGACCTTGAGTCGACTAATTGTTGTAGAATGAGCTAACAATGTTTATCCGCGTGAGTTTGAGAATTTTTTTGTTGGATAAATACTGATATAATGCTGGTCGAAAAAATTTTGGAAAATTATCAGGGCTTGGCCTTATCCTCTCTAGGAGAATATAGAAAGGCTGAGGAGGCACATAAGAAAGCAATCCAAATTGAAAGGAATTTCCTCGAGGCTTGGGCTCATCTAGCACAGGTATCTCTGAATATATGCTGAATACTCTTAATGCTATTTTTCCTGCCAAGTGGAATCCTAATACTTCTATTGGTAGTGCTGATGATATAGAGTCTCTTGATGATGAAGTTGCCTTTTGACTTCGAGAATTTCTTTTACCAAGTTCTTGTTTTTGTTTGTCTCTTTTTTCACTGGTATCTGGAACTCAAGGTTGAGGTAAATATATACTTCTCCATGTAAGTTAAGAAATTCAAGAATCAGGATTTAAATGGCAAGCAGACATTCTACTGCTTAACCAGTGATGAAGAACCTAGCTCTCTGTTTTCAGATATTGTGTGAGCGTTCATCTTCTGGGTGCAATGCACATTTATTGTAATAGCTTTTGTTGCATTTTCAGATAGGGTCTCCTGATTAGCTGGTAGATATTATTAATTTACATAATCAAATTAGATGTTTACGGAATATCTATTGCTATAAGTTTAAAATTTCTAAGACTCAGGAGCTGCTCTAAACTAGTTCTTGATTGGTTGAGTTTCTTCACTTATCTTAAATGTGGGCAAAACAATGAGATCTCTTTGAAGATATTATTCTAATGATGTATTGATTATTGAAGAATCTTTATCTTTGGTGCAGTTTTATCAAGACCTAGCAAATTCAGAGAAGGCCTTGGAATGCCTTCATCAGATTTTGCAAATAGATGGGAGGTGATTACTGAGGATCTCAATATTTACATCTTTTTCACCGATAAATATCTAGTCTTGAGTATTTGAATGGTGAAGTACAAAACCTATCCTCAAATAGGAATATAGCTGATAATCCATCCTCTATTTACCCTTTTTCGTTGGAAGGTACGCGAAAGCATATCACCTGCGCGGGCTGCTACTTCATGGAATGGGAGAGCATAGGTACATACTTCTGAAATATTTTGCTGTCTTGAGTTCTCCCCTCCTCCCCTCTCTTTTTTGTCAAATTTGCTATATATAATCCTCTTTTTACGAAAAATGTAGCAGGACTTAACTGCCTATATTTGCTGTTACAGGAATGCTATAAAAGATTTATCAATGGGGTTGGCTATTGATAGCGCAAACATTGAATGCTTGTATCTACGAGCTTCTTGCTATCATGCTATTGGATTATATAAAGAAGCAGTATGGGCGTTTTCAAACTCGTCTCCTGTGACTTTGAGTATTCTTAAATATTTTAAGGTGGTTGTCTTCAATTTCAGATTATTGATTCTGAATTTATGCTGTAGGTGAAGGACTATGATGCTGCTTTAGATCTTGAATTAGATTCTATGGAAAAGTTTGTGCTTCAATGCTTGGCGTTCTATCAGGTAAATAAGTATATGCCAGATTTCCGTCCATCAAGCTGGTTCGATGTTATGCCTGTACTAAATATTGTTTTCTTTTGTGTTGCACTATTTTCTTTTTGCTTTCTAAGTCTTGGCATTTTCTTAACTGTCTAGCTTTTTAGCTTTTACCTTGCTGGAATGTGTCTCGATTCTCAATTGGACAGCTCAGATTTCAAATTTTAGATTTGTCATTTTGGGGTAGTTAGCCATTTTAGTAGTTGTAATTTTACATTTACTTAAGTTAGTAGTCAGAAATTTAGCAATTTTACATTTTCCCACAAATTGTCCAAACATTGGCTAAATTTCTGATCGTCTTTTTGTTCCGTTAAGCCACTGTTGGACAGTGTGGGTCGAAGTGGCAGATGGTTAACAAAGCCAAGCTTGGCTTGGTTTAAGCTTGATTATGATTGAGTTTTAGGCGTCTAGCAAATTCAAACCTAGCACAATTACTAAGTTGCGCGGACTCTTCACTTTCGATACCGCACCCGTGTCGGATTCTCCAAAAATACACTACTTTTGCCGAATCCGACACGCACCCCTTGACATTTTTGAAGAGTCCGAGTAACATAGAGCACAAATGTCCCTACCAAAAGCTCGAGCTGACAGATGCTAGCTTGTGAGCCCAGTTGAGTTGGCTAGTGTTTTTTTCACTTTACCATTACACATCCGGTAAAGTAAGCTTTTCCTTCCCGTACCATTTAATAGTCCTGTGGCAACTCTTTTCATCCTAGTTGTGTGCTCCTCCTCCTTCCTCATTCTTGTGAACAACCTTCTGCTTCCTGCTTGCGACAATATGGCTTTCAGGTGCAGCCATTATCATGAGACACCAATTGATCTCTCTATCTCTGTAATTTTTTGTGCAATTTCTATTTCAGTTTGAATAGCTTATGTTTTGCTTTTGAATATTTTTCTCTTGCAGAAAGAAATTGCATTATACACAGCGTCAAAGATCAACAGCGAATTTTCTTGGTTTGATATTGATGGAGATATCGATCCCCTTTTCAAGGTAATGTCTAAAAAGAGAATATATTGCTTGGTTATTTTTTGATAGCACCACTCGTTAAAAACAAAACGGAATATTCTGGTAGCCTCTGTACCACCTCTTTCTGAGAGAATTGGGAAAAGGAATGAAGTTTGAAGTTATAGCAAAAAGTACTATCTGGTGGGAATTACGCAGAACTTTGAAGGTTAGCAGAGAATTTGGAGAATGAAAGAAGTTTAAATTCGATTATAAGCTTACCTGAAGGATTTGACCCTGAAATCACTACAGCTCTGTCAAAGTAATTGGACATTTTACCATATCATTTAACATGCTCATACCCTATTATGTAGAGTTATCCCTTTTAGGCTTCAAACCCTTTTTTAGAGCCCCCATCATTTCCTTAACCCCCGCTAAATGGTTGGAAAGTGATATTCAATATCTTCTCAACCATTAGTCTCATAAGATTGCTACAACAGCTTCATTGCGCAATTACTTTATCATGAGTAGAGTGACAGTGGATACAAGGACAATCTAGAAACATAAAGGTTGCTTTCACTGAGTTGCTACTGCGGACATTGCTTGCACTTTAACTATGTGCTTTATTTGGTGCATATTGTTCCTTCATAGTTAGTTGCCAATGTTCTTTTGCTGATCCATGTCGAATGGGTGTGGTTACCTTGTGCTGAGTCTGGAAAATACTAAAAGTTCTGCAAAAAGTCACGGGTACCCATATGGATAGAACAAAGTTATTGATTCCAGTCAGGAAAAATAATCAATGAAGGGACAACATGCAAATATCAGTGACAGTTTTCTTGAATGATGTGTAGTCTCCAGTTCATAAACTTAACAGTGCTTTAATCACTTTTATACACCTGGAGGGTCCAGGGTGATACCTTTACAAAGTGAACTGTCATGGGAAAACCTTTGATTTGAAATGATGGTTTCTTGACAGATATGTGGGATCATTTCATTAATCTTAGGGGCTAATAATCAGTTTTTGTAAATCTCGGATCTAAAGTGGTAGATACCTCTATGAAGTGAACTGTCATCTGAAAAGTGCTTTTGTTTGCAGTGAATTTCTTGTCTCAAATGCTTAGTTCTCAATTCTTACTTTTTCTTTCCTTCTGTTCTCAGGAGTATTGGTGCAAAAGGCTGCACCCAAAAAATGTTTGCGAAAAGGTCTACAGGCAACCTCCTTTAAAAGAATCTTTGAAAAAGGGAAAGCAAAGAAAGCAAGAATTTACTTTCACCAAGCAAAAAACTGCCCTTCTACAGGCTGCAGATTCTATCGGTAGGAATATCCAGTATCATTGCCCTGGTTTCTTGCATAATAGGCGCCAGGTAATTCTAAAAAGAGTTAAATATTAAGTTAACTGTGATCTTTTTTAAAAAAATCTAGAGCTCTACATTTTCCTTGAGAAACCTGATTGTGATTTCCTGTTGCTTTCTTAGATGCCTTTTTATGCTTTGCTTTCACATTTCCTCTGGAGTTATATTAATATAGATAATGAGATAATTGAAGGAAAAGAATATGAAAATGTTACCAGAACCTTTTGTTTGTATTGGTAGCCTTGTAATTGAGTAAGAGAAAGTTCTTGTACAAGAATGTTACCTTCATTTTCACACTCGACGTTTCCTCTCCAGCTTTCACTGTACACACTCTTTGTTTTCCATCAATAGTTAGTTATATTCCATGAAAGATAAAAATTAAGGAATTCATCTCAAATTAGGTTATCGGAAAAAAAAGAAAAAGAAAAAAAAAAAGAGAATTCATCACAAATGAGATAATGCTCTATGGTTATCTGTCAACAGAATATTTTCACTATTTGTGGACTAGTGTTCTATCTTCTCTTAGCACAGAAAGGGAGATTTGGATCTTAAAGACAACAACAACAATAACAACAACAAACCTAGTGAAATCCCACTACATGGGCTCTGGGGATCTTAAAGACTGTTTAGCATTTTATATTCCACAGTTATGAATGATAACTTTCTACACACTGTGTCAAATAAGATTGAGGTGACTGTCAAGTCTACATTTCTAGTGAAAATGTCTAAAATGAATAGCATGCAACTAATAATAATACTTATAGATGTGAATATTTTCCACTAAATGATGTTAGACTAAAAATGTCAAGTTTTGATGTTCATCTAGTGCAAAAAGGGACGAAGACAAGTTATTGAGTCAAAGTGGATATCTGTGACATCTCTTTAGCAATTCTCACTGTTGCTGTAAAGCGTCTGCCTAGTCATCCCGAGGAAAAGAGAGAATTTGGCAACTTCTTTTCTTTGTCTTTTATACTTTAGGCTGTAAGTTTAATTGATAAATGATGCCGTGGGGAATGGTTAAACATTTAGAGGTTCATATTGTGCTGTAGTCCATATTTATGATTGGCTGTCTTTAGTTTTGGGGAGACGCAGTTGGCTTTAGCCCTTCAGCCTCTAATTCTGTAATCTGTATGTTGTGGAGCAATTTCCGATGTTAACTATGATGCTCTTTGTTGTTATTTAGTTGAGTTAGTTTGTGCAATGGTTGTAAACTGTAGTATTAGATTTGTGCCTTTCTAACTTGTGTTGCTTTTTCATGATCAAAATTTCTCTTTACTTATCTAGTGAAGAGGATCTATTGTTCCTAGTGTATCTCTTAGACCTTATGATGATATTCTTTTCTTTTTGCAATTTAAAGATGATATAATATCTTTACTGCAGATGGCCAGTTCATAATTTTTTGTGAAGTCAACTCTCTTTTTTAATTTGATATGTATTTATATGCTGCTCTTTAGCTACAAACATGCTTGCCACAATGTTGTTATTCTTTCACCCAAATCTGAGAATATTTTTGCAATTATCAGCACCGCATGGCAGGATTAGCTGCTATTGAGATAGCACAAAAAGTCTCAAAAGCTTGGCGTGCCTTACAAGCTGAATGGAGAAACTCAACTAAAGGCACAGGAAAGTCTGGGAAGAGACTCAGGAGAAGGGAAAAACTAAATTCTGTTAGTTTAAACAGAGGTGGAGCTGGTTGTAGCACTAGCAGTTCCTCAGACACATCTACTTCATACAGTTTGATTGATGATAGGTCAACTGGACGTTCCATGATGTCATGGAACCACTTGTATTCATTGGCTGTCAAATGGAGACAAATATCTGAACCATGTGATCCAGTGGTGTGGATTAACAAGCTAAGGTACTCCACCTGCTATTAATGTAGTGAAGTTTAGTTAGTTATTAAAGTTCATTGAAATCTATACTTGGTCTCAGCATTTTAACAAATATCTACTACATTTTCCTAAAGTCTTTCCGATTTGAATTGAGTACACAATGATATTCTCTTCTTTTATTTTTGATAAAGAGCTCTTATTTCTTAATATCAACAATGATATTCTCTTAGTACATAAAGATAATAAGAATCACTATCTTCACCTCAAGCATGAAAAAAACCTCTCTCAATTTGCTTAACTTGCTTCATTTGATCCTTTAGTTCTATGGAGTTATTTCCCAGCTTCTGTGTTGGTGTACTTCACTCTCATTTGGAGCACTCACGAAAAGAAGGATTCTAGCATATATGACTTTTGAAGTTTGGGTGAAGATTTTGGAGGACTAAAGACCTATTTCACTTTGGCTCGTCTAAGAGACTAAGACTAAAATCATTAATTCGTATTTAAGCCACGATAACCAGAATATAGCATATACTACTTACCACGTCGATGAGATGCTAGTGTATGAAGAGATCCCCCTCTAGAAGTCGTAGAGAAATTCAATAAATGCTACAGGATCAATAAGTTTGATGGACATGTGTCACATCCCAAAATACACCCAGACATGACTGGCACCCGCTAACACCACCTGTCGGGTGAACCAAATATCCATACACTTACCCAATTATCTAAGCAGTGAGAGCATTACGCGCAAGTCTAAATACATTAGTTGATAGAAGGAGAATAATAAATCCAACGAAATCCATAATCATACCATTGATTCAACGATCACCAAATACCTCTAGCCCAAATCCCACAATACGACCGTGAAGCATCTAATAGAGTAAATGAGTTTAGCTGTCAGGCATGCAAATCCCAAGAAAGAAGATATATGCTATAAAATAGATAGAGCTGAAACAACGGCCTCCACGAAAGGTCTTTAGCTTTACTATAAAGAAGATATTGATTCTAATGTGCCGCTTTAGCTTTACTTTTTGCTGAGAATTCTTGTTTTTTTTGCATAGTGAGGAATTCAATACTGGATTTGGGTCTCACACTCCTCTTGTTCTCGGTCAAGCCAAAGTTGTTCGCTACCATCCCAATTCTCAGAGGTAAGAGCTTTACCTTTCTGATTAAGCGCAAATGTATTTCTTTACTATTATTTTTTGTGTAACATGGATGCTGCAAATGATACCGATGCTATGATTGACCTTTAGAGCTCGTTACAGGATGTGTAATTGATGCTACCCTTGTAAAAAACTTTACAACAGCTTGCTGCTGGCCATGAATAAAATTTCCTTTTAACAGTCAAAAGGCATAACCTTTCTTATTTGTATTAGCTCTTTCTCAAGGCTCTTATTGTCTGTCAATGTTCAGAACCTTGACTGTTGCCAAGGCTGTTATCAAGGAGAATAAATCAGTGTGCAACAAGGAAGACAGGATAATTGATCTTTCTGAACAACAGAAGTTGCAAGAAGTGAGTTTGTTTGCTTATGACCTTAGTTCATCTTTTGCACTGTTGTGCCTTTTTGACAGTGTATAGTTTTTGGTTATTGATAATTGGTTTTCTGGTTCATGTCAAAATACCAACTTTATAGCATTTCCCATGACAATAAAACCGTCAAATTGAGAAATCTTTATTAGGCTGATTTTATATTGGTCACATTTCTTCCTTAGATGTTATCTGATGGCTCTCTGAAATCGAACTAGGTGTCCACTTGCTATGTTTACTACTTTTGTGCCATGCCTTTTTTCTCTTCTGGTGGTAATCAACACCTGAACTGTACTTTGCAGATAATGGCTGCAGAATCCAGCTCTGATCTTTACAGAGTTGTTGGTCAAGACTTTTGGTTGGCCACCTGGTGTAACAGTACGGCACTTGAAGGGTACTTTTTTATATGTAGTCCTCTTTATACTGTATAACAGTATGTTACTCATGAATATTTTCTCTCATCAGGGTCTTTTTTCTAATTTTCCCTCCTTTCTTATTGCCTGATCAGGAAGCGTCTTGAAGGAACAAGGATCACTGTAGTGAAAATGTAGAACACCATCTAACCTATTTGGAATTCAACCTTTTGTGTGTGGAAAGGAGGGTGACTTGAGTAAACTATTGCTTAAACTAGTTCTGATTTTTCTTATTCCTGTCAACTTTTGTTGTTCCTTCCAGGGGTGAGATTGGTTACGACTTTGCAATTAGAACACCTTGTACACCTGCTAGATGGGACGACTTTGATGTGGAGATGACATCAGCCTGGGAGGTATCCTCTTGATTTATTATCTAGAAAGTCATTTTCAACTTCCATGACATAGTTTTTGGATATTTGAAAGCAATATAGCATCAATGTAAAACACTAGACAAAAAAATTCTTTAGAGGTCGTTTGGTAGGGTGTATTAGGTAGAATAATGCTAGTACTAAATTTTAGTACAATGTTTGGTTTCAAATCTCACCTATGTACTACTAATACCAGTATTACTTATACACCCTATTTAATACTATTCTTAAACATAGTAAACCATGGCATTAACTATATCAGTACCATTCCTATACTTATAAGTCATACACCCTATTCAGTACTATTCTTGATAATGCAATGCATGCTAGATTGCTAGTTTTAATACAACAAAACAAACAATCAATAAGAAATGATGTCAGCATAAAAAATCCCAATACTACTTGTCTTCGAACGAAACAGCCCCTTATAGTACAGTTTTTCATGGTTTATTCATCTTGTGCCTGCTCGGAGATGATCAGTGAAGTCTTGCAATAAGCCTATATTAGTCAGATTGGGAGTCTGTTCATCAGACTATTCTCTCACTTTTATAAATAGATTTTGCTAAGCACTGAAACAAGCAGAAGTAATGAGCCTTTTCCTGTCTGGACATAGAAGTAAGCATTATACCTGAGATGATCTGGGTTTTTGTGCTGTATAATCTTTCTGAAATGATTTGGCATATATTTCTTACTTGAACTTGTTTGTAGACCTGCTATTTAGTTCCTAACTGAAGCTTTATCTATGCCCATTAATTTCCTATTGTTGCTTACTTCTGTTTG
The DNA here is from genome assembly GCA_029582545.1 of Solanum lignicaule. Classification (NCBI taxonomy): domain Eukaryota; kingdom Viridiplantae; phylum Streptophyta; class Magnoliopsida; order Solanales; family Solanaceae; genus Solanum; species Solanum lignicaule. Next base: position 14,409 of record JAJOOF010010005.1, on the reverse strand, counting down.
TGTTGCTCCCTTTTTTCCCCTCCTTTCTTCTGTTTATTTGTTCTTGAGACACACTTGTATTTTCTGTTTGGTATTTAAATAATAGTGTTCTAATTAAGTTATCTAACTAGTGCGCGAATACTGGCCCGGACACCACGGTCATCAAAAAAAAAAATTAACTAAGTTGAGACTTAAATGATAGTGTTCTAGTTAAGACTAAGTTGAACACAAAACTGTTATGCAGGCTCTTTGCGATGCTTACTGTGGTGAGAATTATGGGTCAACAGATTTTGATGTGCTTGAAAATGTGAGAGATGCAATCTTAAGGATGACATATTACTGGTAAGATATATTAACTTCTATTTGGTTGATGTCAAGGGAAGCATATGGTTCTCTTTAATTTGGCTGATAATTTTTGCAGGTATAATTTCATGCCGCTTTCCAGAGGAACTGCTGTTGTTGGATTCATAGTTTTGCTTGGATTACTGCTCGCTGCTAATATGGAGTTCACAGGAAGCATTCCAAAAGGTCTGCAGGTGGATTGGGAAGCCATCCTGGAGTTTGACTCGAGTTCCTTTGTAGATTCTGTAAAGAAATGGTTGTACCCATCTCTCAAAGTCAGCACATCATGGAAAAGCTACCCAGATGTCACGTCAACATTTGAGACGACTGGATCAGTTGTTGCTGCTCTGAGCACCTATTCAGACTAAGGGAGATACGTCATTTATTGGTAAGTTGCTGTACATACGAAGGAAACAAATTTCTCTACTCTATTCTGCTGGATATTTTGGGTTTGCTGTTTGTAGTTCAACAAAATTTGGAGCACGTCCTTGTGTGTATGGTTTCCCTCACCTCTCCAATTTTAATAGGAGTATTCAATTATACTAAGACCATGCACTTGACAAAGGGCAACTTCTTAATCTACTCAACAACGAGGTGCGTGCACAACAGTATTGAAATGAGATTCTTCTAATCTTTTAAACCACCAGCACGATAGGATTGAATTGTCGGTGGCTAAAAAGACTAGAACCATCATTTGGGCTGTGGTGCTACACACGAGGATTGTTCAGTCAACTGTAGCATCATTGGAATTAAAATCAAAGGAATTACATAAATTTTAAGTGGTGGAAGTATGGGATACAGTACTAGCACGTTAACTCACAAGGACATGAATGCAATTTTTCTTTGGTAGTTCCTGTTCATAAGCCCTAAAGCTTCTCTGAACGTGTTAATATATTTCAGCAGTTCTAAGTTTTGCAATGCTTTTTATTTGTGAGAACTATGTGAAATGTGAGGCTATATTTGAGTGGATTTCTCTTAACTTTCCCATATATTCGTTGCATATAGGTTTCATCTGGGATCATTTATCTGGAGAAATTTCGCTGGTGCATTATCTGACTTGGTCCTGCTGCGGATGAATTGATGTGAGATGTTTTACATTATTAACATTCTCCTAGTGTACCATTACTTGTGAATTATTGTATTTTAGTTGTATTGTGTATGATCTGCCCTCTCATTGTTTCCCTTCTTTTAGATTACCATGTTAGATTTCAGGATAGTTATTTGAAAAGAAATGAATAAATGGGTTTTCTAGTCTTTGTTTGTTGTCCTTGTATTTTGTGTTTCTTTATGCAGTTAGACGGACCCGTTTCTTCTATAGTTTGCAGGGTGGTGATGAATGAATTAAGAAGTGGGGGTCAAAAGTCTCACTTTTTAGCCCATGTAATGAAAAATGGTGGTTCTGAACCTCTGACCCCCGCTTTGCAAACTTTCCTCCATTTCATTCTGAACGGAGGCTAGTAATCATTTTCAAAGAGGCAAGGCAAATACAGAAACGAGTCGATATCAAACGCATAGTGAGAAGCAATAATTACCAGTGGACTAAACCATATTCTCCCAACAAGTGCAAAGGAGAAAAAAATAATAATAAACATAGTCAAATGCTCACCAGTTTTTAGCATTTGGAACAAAAACAAAATCTACCGGGTTAGGTACGATACGATACCTCAGCAGATCTATTCTAAAAAACTTGTCTGTTTGGTATCCATTTATGGTGTATTTGTTTTGTTGTCTTGTCCAGGAGGACCATATCAAACCAAAAAGTACATTGTCTGAAAAGGATTTGATTAGATGAACAAAATCACATATTTCCTTCCCTCTTTAATAGGATTAACTTCCAAAAGTGTTTTTTGTTTCCACAGAGAAACAAAATCTTATCTAGAAAACGCAAGAGTATGTCGGTTGTAAGAATTGACAGGAAAGGGGAACTAACAGGTGGAATGTCACTCACACGGTTAATTCTGCATTTGAACAAAAGATATGAATAGCTTACTCCACATGAAAGAAAGACCCGTTTATGAACCTTAAAGTTCCTCAACTCGTAACGAGCTATCACATTTTTCTTGTACTTACCCCTCCTGTGATGGTTCAATAACGCCTTTGCTTCTCCGACTTGTTCTCCAAAGCCGTCCCTTTTTCAAGAGCCGATGCTCCTTGTCTTTCACCGGGGTTGGCATGCCTGTTAGAGGACACCCCCAAATATGTTTATTACAGATCACTAATATTGCTCATTTTGAGTGAAATAGAACTTCATAATACAATCTGTGCTAAAGCACAACAAAAAAGAAGGATTTAAAATTCATACATTGCTAGTAACGGGCATTTGCCTTAAGCTCTTATACGTTGTTAGCTGCAGTTATCTTTTACATGATCTAATAGTACAATTTAACATGTCAAAACTTGCGCTATCTTGAAAAATTTGGAGCACTAAAATAGGTAAAATACGAAATAAGAACAACAAAAATAATTCACTACTTACTTTTTAATAGTGCCTCTTCTATCTTGCCTTTCATTTTTCCACCTGCAAGGCGATGCTGGACCCTGGATTTATGAGTTCCATTGTCATCAATGTCATCTTCCATGGACTTCGCGGCATCTGCAAAAATCCACGTGGCTGTCATCTGCTTGTTCAACATGCGCATTGCATAGTATGGGATTTTCCTTGTGCTGCTTTTGTTTCCATTCAACTTGCTTCGTTCATTAATGAACATTAAACAATCCATTAAACTTAGTCTAGCCAATCCTTTCATGTGATAAGCCTGCGATCTTCGCCACAGGCTCTTTATATGTGGCCTCATTTCACCTGATAAGCATAAGGCTCGAGTTGTATCACTAATAGCTAACTCTGCTTCTCCTAAAACTAAATGACATTGAGCTCTATTGCTATAAAGAACAATCCTTTCTTTTCTTAAGTTTAGTGGACATAAATCTAAAGCCTTTGTGTACTTGTTTACAGCTGCTTCAATCTCACTTGACCAAAATTTCTTGTTTCCTTCACGTTTTAAAACGGAAACCAAAAGCACTGTTTCCTTCACTTCTTGTTCCGACATGATTTTATCCCTTTTCCTTTTTTCAACTTTCAAGTCCCAAATCTCTTCAATTGCCTTCTGTGAACCTGTTTCGGAGAACCCCACTTGACCATATTTGATTTTAGCATAATCTTGCAAGAGTAGTTGCGTTATCATGTCACCGATTTTTCGTCTTCCTTTGATAGTTTTAAGCTCTACTAAATCAGCAAGAAAAGGAGCTGCAATGTTGGTTACTCTGTTTCTTGTTTTTGGATCCTTGAGAAGTAACAAAAGACTTTCAATTGCCATGAATTGCCATTCGTCCGATGATCTAGAGAGGTTGCAGATATTTTCTACAACTTGTACTAATTGAGCAATGTTTTTTCTACCATCTTCGCTGTCACATAGACTTCTGATTAGGCCAATGCCAGAGAAAGAATTCTGGTTCTGTAATCCACCCCATATGTCACATAAATTCTTGAGAAAATCTTCTTTGCATATTAAATTGATGCTTCTTTTCTTTGTAATGAAGCAGTTGAGAAGGTATAGAGACCAGCATTGCATTTGGCAAGCCCAAGACTCTGCTTTTTTATTCTCCATTTCTAATTCTCTGAGACCTTTTGTCATCAAATAGCAATGATATTCGACTCTGTTTTCAGTTTTCTTGCACACAAACTCGCTATAGATTGTAAAAATGCATTTGGAAGCTATGTCCATGGCTAGTTTCATAATCTCTACTTCATGGACCATAATGTCTTCAAATGTCCTTCTATGTCGCGCAATGTGACCAAGTGCTCTAACAGCCACTCTTTGCTCGACCCAAGTTATCTTACCTCTTAAGAGGTCTATTAACGGCGAAATTACGCCTGATTTAACAGCCAAAACAGAGAATCTAGCTTTGTTCATGGTGTAGGAGCCAATGATATGAGCTGCATAATAAGGAACATACACGTTATGACCTCTTGAAAGCCATTTTTGGTCACGGGTGCAGCTGTTGAGAAGTCTAGCCATGCAATTAAAGACGCCGAGGGACGGGAATTCAGGGTCATCAGGTTGAGCAAGAGCAATATTCCAGAGGCATCTTAAGGTGAGAACAAGTTCCATATCTTCAATTAGATGCAAATCTTTGAAGCATTGAACTATTAAAGTTTTTCGTATCGATGGATCTTTTTCTTCCATTGTACCACACAACAAACAACTACGACGTGTACTGTTGCATTTCATGTTCAAATGCAGGGCAAAGTCTTTTTTGTTTTTTGCTGTTTGAGTAGTCAGAGAATGTTGTTGATGGAGTTTCTATGGCAGGTTGTTAGAGGTATTAGTTTTAGACTTTTAGTGCACTGACTGGTGGGCAGGTAAGGGTTCATTTTCAGAAGCAACTCTTAGTCAAAGTGTTTTGTCGTTATTCATAAATGTCCATCTTACATAAATATAACAAGTTGCAAACTCCCCCACGCACCCACACCTAAAAACAGAAAATAAACAAACAAAAAAAAAGAGAGAGAAAGTGTTTTGACAAACATGTGGGCTGAATCATGAGACTACTTGGTCCGACTCTGACCAGAAATTTTGAGTTGTGAGAGTTTTAGATAGACAAAAAGAGGGGAGAACGAATAAATAGGAATGATTTTGTACCATTAGAAAGAAGTACCTACTAAGATATCTCTACTGACGAACCATTTCAATAGTATAGGTGTTGCCTTGCCATGACGCACGCGGCACAACCATGACCAACCTTTTTTTCTCTAGGTATAACATATTAATTTTCTAACTGAACTTTCCCATCACGATCTTTAATTCTTTGGTATGCTCTATTTATTATTCCTTTGGACTTTCTTCTTTTCAATGCGTGATATGGGTGGTGGAATTTATGATATCAAGGAGTTGTTTGATGTAAGGTATAAAATATAATATTATCATGATAAAATGTATGATTATTTTATCCCAAGTTTGGTTGAAGATATTAGATAGTTTTTGAATTATTATCCCACTATTTTTGTCAAGTAATGAAATAGATAAATTATCTCATACACAAGATAGAATAACTTACTCTGAATAACTTATTTCCAACGGAACGACCCCGAGGCCTAGAAGAGCCTCCAAGGCAGTCCCTTTTTTTGACCTCATATGTAGTATCCTCGTGGAGTCTAGATTTAACTTGAAAGGCAAACAAAGCAATTGTTTACATTATTTAATGAACCACAAGTACAAATGGGGTTGGTCTCAAGAAAATGCGGCTAACCTATGAAAGAGTTAATTAAAGTATCTTTTTGAGTTGAAGCAGAATTTGCAACTCACTTCAGCATTGCTTTTGATGCCAAAAATAATCATTACAAATCTGGGATATAATAATACAAACATGCTTAGTTCAGATTTTAACATGTGTCTTTACGTCGATATTAAGCACTCCTTTGTTTACTTTATTTATTTTAATTACTATTTGAACACTTAAATGATTTAAAAAACAAATTTAAGTGATATTTTTAAATCATATTTTTTTTTCTTTTTGTTTTTAATATTTTAAATTATTAAATATCAGAATTTAAAGTATTTTTATATAGTTTCTAAATGTATATCATCATATATAAGAAATGGGAATAAGCACACACGTTATTGTAAAAAGTATAACCACACACAACTCTACCTTCATAAATTCAAATAAAATGAAAATATATGGGGGAAAAAGTAGGTCATTGAATTGAAAAAATGAAAGCATAATTAATTATTTTTAAAATTATTCTATTATTATTGATAGAGTATTACTACCCTTGATAGATTATACATACAACTTAAATAAATTATAAATATACAATTAATATTTCTTGGACTCGTGCACCGCACGGGCTATCAATTAGTGGTATAAAAATAAAAGGAAAAACTACATAACACACATACATCACTACCATATATACTATACTTACCTCTAGTTTAATATAATTACACATATTACCACTTTTAATATTTATACCATATATTTTAAAAGATTTAATCAGATACACAAATTTTTTAAATATAGTATTGGATAATTATCTTAAATTTAAACTCCTTAATTAATGGTCATTAACAAGTCAATTTTTTTCTATTCCCATCTGCCGCCGTTCCTCCACCCCATGTCCGGCCGCCCACTTTCTTTCTTCATTTTCTCCCTCTTTATTCCTTCATTCTCTCAATACATGTTTGCATGTTCAAATCAATATTTTACATATAGGTTTGTTTTTATTGTTTTATTATTCTCGTGTGGTTTTGTATCAGATTAAAATTCATAATGTTCTTAAGTTCAATTTTAAAAAGTTTTACAAATTAGGTTTTATGTTTTTTGATTTTGTTGTTTCTCAAACACTTTAATGGCTGACCATTCTCAAAATCGAATGATTCTTGTTAAAGGTAATACACATTAATAATATTATACTAAATCAAACAACATTTATTTGTTTATTTTTGCTCATGAATTTCTCATTGTAGGGACTGACTCTTCATCCATCAACATTCAAGCCGAGAATAGATCTAAGTATAGGAACGACTCAATCAAGATGGAAGAATTACGTAAAGTTTTAATAAACAGAATAAATACACCATTAGATATGGAACAATGTTGGATACACATTATGTATCTAGTTAAGAGTTCATGTATCTGACTTAAGATTATATGTATTTATGAGAAAAAAATTCAAATGCTAAAAAGGGAAGAATTTTGAAATATTTTACTTTTTTTTTGGATTAATGATAAACAAATAGTCTACCATCGTGATTTGTTCCTATATTTGTGCGTTTCAAATACACATAATTTTATGTATTGTGCTTATTATGTATCCAAGATACATGTTTTTGAATATAATGTATGAAACTAATACTTGATACATCAAATTAATAATAGATACATATAAAAAATACATTAAATTAAAGTTAGATTATATAAATAGATACAATGAAATTAATATTAGACACGTATAACAATTACACTAAATAAATCTAGATACTTCTATGCTACATATGGATGTACATGTATGATGCTCATGTATCTAAGTGTTTAGTTGGTTGGATACATCATATATTGATAATAGATACATCAAATTAATGGATTTATTAATTTAAGAGTAATAAAATGAAATTAATCGAATTACATGACTAAGATATGCATTTTTTTTTTGTCTTTTATTATCAATATTAATGAATTTATTATTTCAAAAAATAATAAAATGAAATTAATTAAACATAGATTCACTCCTTGATTTTGGCATTATATTAAGGGATTTGATTAATTTAAATTTTCAAAATTAATTTTCCATGTATTATGAAAATCCTCAATTACTTCTCTAATTAAGGAAATCAGTTACAACCAATTAATTTAAACAAATAACATATGTATCTCAGTTTTAAAATTCGACAGATACATGTATCTCACGGATTCCAACTCGTGTATCCTAAACATGAAATATGGTAGAGGAAGTAATATTTGAAACTATCGAAAATTTTAGTAATTGGACCTAAACTAGTGGAATTTATGTAGTTTGCCCTAAAAAGATTCACTCTTCCAATATAAATGGATTGAAAGCCCAACTTTAAATGATTTAACTTTGAAACTCTCTCTTTTATTATTGGTCTTTATCATTGGGCCCAAGCCCAAGTAGTCTATGGGCCTGAACAACCAAAAGATGAGGAACAACCGAACAAGTATATCATTGAAATTTTTTGGAAATCCTTTCACAATCAACGAGAGTCGTGTGTATCATCTCTAACAACATATAAGGTAAGTTGTTAAATCTCTCTGTTAAAGAAATTCAATAATAACTCGTACGTAATATTTGAACATAAGATATTTAACAAACTTTTTATTTATTGGTATACGTCATTTTAAATTTAACATTGATATTATATTTTCTATTTCAATTTGTTACTTTCTTGATGGAATAGTATAAACATTTCATCCTTTGGTCTAATCTCAACATAAATAATTAAAAGAATCAAGTCCATATATAGAGAAAAACAATTGTGAGATTATCAGAGTATCTAAGATTGCATCATATTGAATTCCAAATGAAGCAAAGTTTTTTTTTTTTCTAGTTTTACAACACCCAATCGCATTACACTTTTTTTATTTATTTAAAGAAAACAAAAGGAGAAACTTTTTTGCATAAATATACTTGGTATAGTTGATTTCAGGTGGAAGCAAAGGAAATTAAAGGCAAGTTTATGATTGGAAAAATTAGAATAATTGCTCTTGAGTGAGACATAAGGGATATGGTTATTCTATCCCTATTTACTTTCTTCTTCAACAAGTTCTAGCAACTTATACTATAAACGTGCCACGTCTCTTATAAAAAAAAATCCAAAGATTGCAGAAGCAGCTACTTTAGACAAAGAGGAATAATGGAATTAAGGCCCTTTATATTTTTTTAAATTTCATTCAGCGAATTAAATGAAATAGGATTAGTATTAGTATAGACTATAGTGTTTTACCACCAAAGTTAGTATATATATAAAATACCCTTAATTCGTTTCACATTCGAGTTTTATGATTACAAAATAATATTCTATGGGGCAGTAAACTTTTCATTAACGGACTATAGTCAATACGAATTCAAATTTATTATATCAATAAACTACGAATATTGGATGAATATATAAGAAAAAATTTATTATGATTTTTTTTTCCAACGTAACCTTTTACGTTAAGCCTCTTTAGTTGCGACATGCTCGGGCAAAGAAAAGGATGAGTTCGCCGGGAAGGAAAGAAACATAGTATAATACTTTTTCTGTTTTAATTTATTTGTCCTATTCTTTTTAATATATTTTAAAAAGAATGTTTTTTTAGCAATTATTTAATTTCAACTTTCTACATATAATACCATAAGATTAAAGAATATTTTGATATATTTGACATATATTTAATTAAAGACCTCAAGATTTAAAAAACGGTGTCAAATCAAAATATGGAACAAATTGAAATAAAAGACACAGAGGCGGACCCACACTATAGAAAGGGGGTGCATGTGCACCCGCTAACTTTCAAAAGAATCATATGTATATATGTATATCTATTTTGAAAAGCGGATAGAAATTAGGATATACTTAACAGTGCACCCATTAAAAACATAGAAGTGCCCTTGCGCTACTGGTACAAACTAGGGATACCATCCTTGAGACCAGGATTCAAATCCAACTGAAGCCCTTTTTTTATTGTTTTTATTTTAAGTTTAGCTTAGAGCTCATATTTGAGCTATGTTTATATTAGTGCATCCAAAATCTTCAAATCATGGGTTCGCCTATGAAAAGACATACTCCCTCCGCTCCATTTTATGTGAGGTAGTTTGATTCGGCACGGAATTTAAGAAAGAAAAGATGACTTTTAAAACTTGTGGTCCAAAATGAATGATATAAATTTGTGTGGCTGTAAATCATTTCATTAAGGGTAAAATAGACATTTTATAGTTAAATTGTTAATTTATATATATAGAAATGTGTCATTAATTTTAGCTTTTTTGGATTGACTAAAAAGAAAAATAAGTCACATAAATTGAGACTGAGGAAGTAATAGTCTAGGCTAGTTACTTTTTCAGCAACAACAAATAATAATAACAACAATAACATACTAAAAATGTAGTCTCGTAAGGGGACTTTTTTCTTTTTTTACCCTTCCTAGGAGCTCCCACCCCTTTTGCTCTCTTGGTGACTCGAACTCGCAACCTTCAGGTTGGAAGTGAGGGGTGCTTACCATCCGAGCAACTCCCTCCCGTCAAGGAGACTTGAAAATAATATAATGAACACAAACTTTATTTCTACCTTTGTGAAGTAAGAAAAATATTTCTAATAGACCCTCGACTCCAAAAGATCTAGCCTAATTATCAACCATGTAATCAAAACATAATTATTATCGTAAAATTTGAAATTTCTAAAATTTCACTATAACATTCTGAAATTTCATGTGCAGTATTAATTATCTTCGTTATAACGGCTAGAAAATCGAGATCGGGTTCTGTCTTATTAAAACTTTAAATTAAAAAAAAAAAACATAGTGCAGGTTTCTTTCATACAAGACGCCGTGTTTTATTCTTTTTTTCTCCCAATATAGTAAAAGATTAAACAGAGTTGGGGAATGGTCACTGTCCCTTCTCACTTCTGCCAAATCTTGTAAATGGATATAAACAAAGCAGCTGCTTCTTACAGCAACCATTGGGATTCACGCGTATACTATTTAGAGTTTCTTCGAATCCCAACATATCAATCATCATTCATCATTCGCCATAAATATATGCCTCACATTTCTACTAGTGCAATCTTTTTATAATAACGTCGTTTGTCTAAATTTTTTTAATTGTTATTATAATGAAACATTGCCATATATAAACAACATGTAGAGAGTAATAAACAAACAAACAAAAGTCTAGTAAAATTTCATGACTTAAGATTGAAAATAGTAGAATATATACAAATCTTACTTCAATCTAATAAAAATAAAAAAACTGTTTCGGAAGACCTTCGGTTCAATCAAGGTGAGGTGAAAGAAACGAAAACGAAAAGCTAATAGAGAATATATAGTATAAAATAATAGCGTTATAACATATCAGATGGTTGTTGTACATAAATTTGATTGTACCTTTTTTTGCCCACTTGTATATCATCCAATTATTTTACTATTGGTTGAGTTGTCTATTTCTTTCCTTGTATCTGTCTTTAGCTACTTTTTTGCTCAATTACAATATATCAATTCAAAGGATTTAGCTAGGCCAACTGTAAAATTAATAATTCTGTGGTTCTATAGTATAATATGCCAAGCAAAAAATGGGACATAAACAAATTGTTATGGACCCATGTCCACCAATCATCAAATACTACCGTTACCCCCATCATATCATCCAGAACACGGGCACCTATGATTAAGTGAATATATAGATATAGGAAAAAAAATTGACTATTTATTTTTTAAATAAGATAATTTTGTCCTTTGTCTTCCCTTGCAAGGGTATGGGTTGTTAGTGTTTGGAGTAGACCTAGCCTTATGTTGTTTACTGCGTTTCACGCATCGCATTACTTTCTTGTTGTTATTGTCTCATTTGTTGATTATACGCTATCTTGTGTATTGGCTGTTTTGTTTTATATATATCTCTCCTGTCATTTAGATTTGTTGTTCTTGAGCTGAGGGTCTCCCGGAAACAGCCTCTCTACCTCCACGAGGTAGTGGCAAGGTCTGCGTACACTTTACCCTCCCCAGACCCCACCTAGTGGGATTTCACTGGGCATGTTGTTGTTGTTGTTGTTGTTTTATTTTTAGAACAAAGATGCATTTATTAGTAGCTCAAACATACTACAGTCACAGTTAGTCAAATAGTTCAAATTTCTGTTTTGATTAACAATTGCTTCAGCTCGAAAGGAATATGGTCAATTTTTCTTATGAATAAGTCATAATACAAACAATTTTGTCATCTATTGCCTGTAACTCAAAAGCAAAATCGACCATTGGTTTATTCTAGATGGAGCAACAGTAGAAAAAGATAACAGTACAAAAAATGTCTCCTATTTTAATTTTAATTATCTTTTGCAAAAAATATCAAATGACTAAATCTGCTGTTATTTTTCATTCCCAAAATTTGCCCTCCCTTTGATTGTTATCGATCTTAGCTTTGACATTTGTCATAGTAGATCGAGTCACATATGTAAATAAATTATCCAAATAATCGAGAAGGCTCAAATTAATATACTTATGAATAATTGAATAATGTTTAAACATTATGTAGCTTCCACCATATCAGCCAAATCTAACCCATGTTCTCCAAAGCCATTAATGGAAGGAGTATATCTGAAACAAAAGAAAATGACTTAATTTTATGCATCGATAGATGAACATAGGGAAAATATAAAATAAATCACTTATATTAGGTGTATATTTGGTTTTTTTTTTTCCTTTCTATTTTGGGTACAAGTGGTGAGTTCAATTTAATATTGTGTTTTCTCTCTTATAGGCGCGACCAATAAGGCAAGGTCAATGTTGCTGTGTTTCAGTACTTCTTTGGTCACTAACACTAATTAAGTGGGAAATATTAAGAAAGCATATACACCCTAGCTCAGTCTCGCCAATAATGGTGGCATTTAAAATTCAATGTTCAAACCTCAGTACATCTAAATTTTAATATTATGACATTTTTTTAATCTATATTATGGATTTACCTGTATAACTGAAAAATAGTAATTTTCAAGGAAAAAAGAACAAGTAAACGGTCATATTACAATCTAAATACTTTGTGAGGTGGTGACAAAATCTTTTCGATAAGTATATTTGTTAGAAAATTTCAATAAAGAATGGTTAACTATAAGAAATTTTAATTTCGTTTTCAAAAAGATTTTGTAAAAGAATGTTATGTGACTCGAAAATAGTTGGAAAACACCGTTAGGGTCCTACCATTGTCGGTGCCAATTACTTGTTAATCTTCTCCACAATCATCGCTTACGCGTATGGACTTGATTTACTCGTGACCCAAACGGGTCCTACATCTAGCCATGTTCCAGCTGTAACCTTTGCCTTCCATCGAAGACAACAAATCAAACCTCCAGCTGCAGAAATCACCTAGACTCTGCATAACCCAAAACACCTGACGTGGTTAGCCCATTACCTAATCACATGGCCTATTGGGCCCATTTTCTCTTCTAAATCCAGCCTGTTAAGAGGTTCATTTTGTATGTTTTTGCATGGACCCACCCAGAGGACGACCCTCCTCTAGCCGTTATGCCTTTTAACTTGCCTACTTATATGCACTTAACTTCACACTCTTTAGACACAATCAATACATTCTCTCTTTTTCTCTTCCTATTACTCTCTTTCTATATTTTCTTTGATTAATATTAGCCACCATGGATAGGAAATTTGTATTTTTAGTTTCAATTTTGTGCATTGTAGTAGCAAGTGTCACGGGTCAGACACCCGCTGCAGCACCAGCCAAAGCACCCGTAGGTGCTAAGGCTGGTACTACTCCACCCGCTGCTGCACCAACTAAGCCCAAATCACCTGCTCCCGCTACAGCACCAGCCTCGGCCCCACCTACAGCTGTTCCTGTTGCTCCAGTAACCGCTCCAGCCACTGCTCCCACTACCCCTGTTGTTGCTGCACCCGTATCAGCACCAGCAAGTTCTCCACCAGTGGCTGCACCAGTACAATCTCCACCAGCAGCTGCACCTGTACAATCTCCACCAGCAGCTGCACCGGTACAATCTCCACCAGCTCCAGCTCCAGAGGTAGCTACACCACCAGCTGTTTCTACTCCACCGGCGGCAGCTCCAGTTGCTGCACCTGTTGCTTCGGAGACAACTCCAGCTCCGGCTCCTAGCAAGGGAAAAGGAAAGGGAAAGAAGAAGGGAAAGAAACACAATGCATCACCAGCACCTTCTCCCGATATGATGAGCCCACCTGCACCTCCTTCCGAAGCTCCTGGACCTAACATGGACTCCGATTCAGCTCCCAGCCCATCTCTTAACGATGAGGTATGATCTCTTCCTATTTTTTCTTAAAAGTTTTAATCTTCTATTCCTGTCTAAGATGTTAGTGCCAATCCAGATCTAGTTAGTAATACATACAACCAGTTACAGCTCATAATATAGTACACGTTTTAGCTTATCTGCATTCTCGTAATTCCAAATGAATATGATTTACGCATTAGCATACAGCGGATCTAAAGTTCATTTGCCAGAACTCGATAGCTTTGATCAAATCCTAAATTTATTTTTAGAAATTTAATTAATATATAACAATTCTAAGATCCATAAGTTCAAATTTGGGGCAATAATTGTATATGCATATATAGGTGCAGGGCCGGCTCTATGCTTTGGGAAATAAGGCTTTTGCCTTAGGCCCCCAAATTTCGGGGGCCCCAAATTTTTATCAAGAATAAATTATGTGTTAAATTTTTTATAGAAAAAATTGATTATTTATGATAAAAAGTATAATTTTTTTTAAAATATAGTATTTTACCCACTTTAACATCTTTTGTACTTTGTTAAAAATAAGAATTAATAGTGAAAAGTGTTGAACAAAGTGAATTACAAATTCTTTTTTATTTCGTTTTAAATTTTAGTTTCAAGCATTACTACAATCATA
>JAJOOF010010004.1:0-22693 GCA_029582545.1 Solanum lignicaule | reverse complement strand
ACCAAAAAATAACATTGAAAAGATAAAAAAATCAAGACACTTAGTAAAAGAATATTATAATGAAATCTTTAAAATAAAATACTCACCTACCACACTACCACCTTCATGAATTCACCAACTACCCCTTCCGCTACGAAAAATGGTCTTGATTGCTTTTTTGGTTGATTGATTCTTGCGCCTATGATAGCGTATGATTATTCCCATTTGTGACCGACGGTTGCTTGCAGGTTCCACGGGTTAGGAGGCTGCCAAGATGAAAATAGAGGGATTGGCTTAACTTCCTGGAGTTGTCCCCCCTTCTCTGGTAACCCGCCGCCGCATATGTAGAAATTAGGAAGGGTAAAGACTGCCCAAGAAGGTTGGAATGACGAAAGGGACATGTGAGAATTTGGTCTTAGCTAGTGGAACGCTCCACTCATTTTGGAACTTCTAATCAGACCTGGCTGAACACGACATAGATCAAAGGGATTACGGCCGAAAAACGGAGGTTTCCACTAGGCGAAGGAGCTCACAAAATATCCTAACTCTCTATGGGCAAGCCTAAGCGGTCACGACATCTTGTTGATATTGATTGAGTTGGAGGGACTTTCGCTGACTATGGGGTATCTAATCCCATTCGCTCCCCTAGCTTTCGTCTCTCAGTGTCAGTGTCGTCCCAGCAGAGTGCTTTCGGGAGGTGTAGCCGCAATAGCACCAGTTTTTATATGTCTGTTGTTGACCCTCCTTTTCCTTTTTTAAGGCTATGTAAAATACGGTGAGCTGAGGTGCTAGAGAGTTCCTTGAAAAAAGGGTTGGCAACTCAAGTACGATTGATGGGCTTAAGTCTAATCTGTCTGGCCTCTCTTGGAGAATGGTACGTACTATAATCTACCGCCTCAGAACACTCCGGGAGCTTTATAATGTTATTGTTATGTTGATGTTATATTAAAGTCGGGACCTGAACCGTGGTGGTGCTCTTCTACAGCGAGAACATTCTAGAAGATGGAACCTTTGCTTTTGGTTTAGGGATCATGGGTGGGCTGTCTCGCGAAGATCTTCGATCCGAACGATTTGGTCTATTCTAAGTGGTCCATTGGGTAAGCAGCAGAGGGAAGAGGTCTATAAGAGAAGAGCCGAGGATTCCTCTGTTTTCGGGGGCTACAACGGAGCAGCTTACTCCTGAGGCCAACTGATCCGAGTGTGAATTGGGGAACGAACGATCTAAGTTTAATAGATGTTGAGTGCCGCTTTTCCCCGTCCGAGAATCTCCATCTGCTCTAAGTGGGCGCGCTCCGAATACAGAAGAAATGAGTTATTGTCTCTCGGCTCGGGTATTCCGAAGCAAAAGAACCTTCTCCGCTACGGGGGAAGTGAATTCTATTCACTCTTTATGAAGTGGAGTGCACTCCTTATATCATAAATATAGTTCCAGAAGGTACCTTTTATAGACCAGTCTATCTCCTCTGTGGGGAAAGGGTAAAAAGGGCCAGACGGGGAACCCCTTCCCGCGTTGCACGCGGCAAGGAAGCCTTGAAGGGAAAGGGAAGCTAGAAAATCCTTTCTTTTCTTGAGAAGAATGCTCTGGTCTGGCATAAATGCATGAGGGACTTCAATGAAGCAACATTTTTGGATTTCCCGTTCATCGTATCGACCGACCCAGACCCATTTGCTTGCCTACGTTTTTCGGGGTCTCAAAGGGGCGTGGAAACGCCGACCATCTCACTTGGTGATGGAAGTTCACCCAAGTTGTGGTGCCACTTTCTCTTAGGGAATCTCGACTAGACGAGGGAGATATAAAGGTAACGTTGACGCTACCAAGAAAGCGATAGGCGAATGGGGATAGGCCCGAAAAAGACATTTCCCCTTAGACGGAAAATTTCATTGAGAGGAATCAGCAAAGAAAAGAAAAACGGGTCAACAACACCAACGGTCCGGAGCTGCGGAGTCCGCCTTCCCTTGAAAACACCTCCAAGAGCAGATGAGGGAGGCTCCAGAAGGAGAAGAAGCGGACGGAGCAACAGGAGATTCGATCTCATAGAGTTCATCCCGATTTAGACATGAAAATAGGCCATTCCGGACCTTTTCCTCATGGAACGAGAAGTTTAACTCGCAGCCAAGGAATGTTCCTGATGGCCGGAGGGGTTTATTGCACAAAAAGGCCGGGGAGGAATAGTGCGGGAAGGGGGCGAGACCAAGCCGGCGTACGTTATCTATAATAAGAAAAAACCTGGCTCCAGGTAGCCAGCCCTCTCTCTCGATGTGGTGCCTTTCACTCTGCTCTGTTAACACTTTATCGCAATGCCGAAAGGTAGGCGGTCACTCCTGTCAATGAATACCATTCATGGTTGTCTATGTTAGTAACATAGCCATAACGACTTCTTTTGCTCTTTCACCCTTGACTGCATTCCCGGAAATGCCATTCCCTGCCAGCAACTTCCGTGCACAGATATAGATTTATTCCTCGTACCTGGTCCAGCCTCACAACCCTTCGCGGAACCTTTTTTCATAAGAAGAAAGGTGGGATTCCTGGATCTAGTGGCCGGTGAATCACTGATCAAAGAGCGAGATTGCATTCAATCGAATGGTTTGACATAAGAAATGTTCTAGTCTATCTGTACACTGTGTGGATCCGGGGGCTGCTTCTGCGCTGGCTTTGCTAGCTGTCTCAATCAATCAAGAATGCCTCAACTGGATAAATTCACTCCTCTTTTTTTTCGTTTCAAGCATGGACCTTAACTTACCGAAAACATAGGAGTAGTAGTACTTGCTAAAGCTAAAGGTTTTATCCCTCTCGACACGTGCAAGGAAACCCATCTCGAAACCAGCGAGTTGCCTAAACCCTCCCTTGTTGCGCTCTTTGATATGTTGCACTTTCTTTTTCTTTTTTTGGGGCATATCGCCGTTCTAACCGCTGTCAGAAGACGTGAAGTGAGGGCGCCGGCTTCCGTAGAAAATTCAGACTTTCTTTTTGATGCTGCGATCTGGCTGCATCAGAGAAATGACAAAGTCTTTGAGATCACATATAAATCTTCGCTTAAGTTTCCTTTTGAAAACCCTTATTAGATAGAGAAAATATATAGATGAACCCATTTAATCCAATCTTGTCCTATTTCCTTTCTTGTTGTTTCTGCTTTCTTTCTGTTTTGGGCCTAGACTTGTTTTGTTATTTTTTTATTATTAATAAAATCGAGCCTGACGATCCAATTCATTGGCCGTGCGGATACCTATGACAATAGGTAGGTAGAAGAACCTTTACCATTAATTTAAATCATGCAATGCGGAAATGGATCATAATTTAACTAAATTCCCTATTTAAATACATAAATACTCCAAATTTATCACACAAGGTATTTTTGTAAATAAATATACTGAACCCTCCCAAGGAACTATTCTAAATCAATACAGGAGCTTCTAAGAGATTACAAGGTTTAGAATAATAATAAGAAAGAGAGGTAGAAGTTGTTGGACATCACCTTCATATGCGCCTAATAAAATCACTGATCACGCAAACAGACTATGCCAAGTGGAATAACAAGAGTAGTATCAATAAAAACAACACGTACTGATAGATATCATCGATCGATCAAAATCCACCATATAATAAGATGCACATAATCAAACAAACATTAAGCTTGGGATATAATTAGGATCTTAATCCTTCAATCACCACTCTTCCTGCCAAGTAATATTACCCTTGAACTCATACACTTTATCTCAAGTCATCCTACCTTATTCCGTTAGCCGCTCCACCATCCAGGCCATTCCACCCTCCAACCCATTATAGCTTAAACCTTTTATCCTATAAAAACTTTCTGGAACTGCCCATTCTACCAACACCAGAATTCCTCCATTGTTTTCATTCCCGTATCCAAAATCACTACCAACTCTATCAACTGGTATTCTCCCTTAAGCTCCTATGCCAATATCCTGGCCCTTGACAAATTTATGGAACCACCTACAATGACTCTACCCAGATAACCTTAACTCCCCATCCCATAAGACAAGTCCACAACCCTCATAACATAAAACAAGTCATACTTGATTTATCACACCTTTCAAGTACTCGGACCCCCATAGATCCCTAAGATGTCATCTACAATGTTTAACATGCAATTTTGGTCAACACAAGAATTATTCCAGCATTTAAACACAAATTTCGACAACTCATGGACCAACAATGTAACAACCATAGTACAATAAGTAAATTTGGATCACTCATGGAACCAACATACCAACAAATAGTCAATCATGTACCACATGTGGTACTTGAGCTAACCGTTAATATTTTATATCAGGCGGGTACTCGAGCCAACCAATAGTATCCCATACCAAGCGTGGTATTCGAGTCAACCATTAGTAAATATTACCGGTGTGGTATTCAATTGGGTGCATATTGTTGAGGCGCTAGAGGGTTATAGTCCTTACTATAGTTTCGAAATTGTGAGATGGTTGTCTCCCCCTATTAATTGGTTGAAATGTAACACGTGTCACGACTCGAGCCTACACCCTGGACATGGTCGGTACTCGAGAACCATTGGTGGTCCCCAAACGAACCCTCATCATAACTGACTACAAGCGAAAGACTAAGTCAAACATACAAAGCTTAAAAATTGAATAAAAATAATATATTCAACTCGCCATAAAATAGGCAACTTAAGTCTTTAAAATATTTAACAAAATAAATGAACAGACTTCAGAAATTCTATTATCTATCTATGAAGCCTCTAACTGATAAAGATGGAAGTTGGGAAAAGACCCACGACATCCTGACAAAGCTAAAAAGTAAATGGAATCCTCCGAAAGTAAAGAGTCTCACCATAGCTAACTCAAACTGCATGTGGTATCCATGAAACTCCTGTTGATGATCCTGAATATTTATATCTGCATCATGAAACGATGCAGGCCAAATGACATCAGTACGTGGAATGTACGAGCATGTAAGGGGAATTCTAAAGCATAACATAAACCTGAACTTGATAAAAAGGAAACATACTTAACTCTTCTCAACTCACGCAACTAACTCAACTCAGGAATAAGATACTCAACTCAAAGATAAAATATTCAACTCACTGAAATAAGGCTCAACTCAATAATAAGATACTCGAATCTTGGTACTCAAACTCTGGATACTCAACTCAATATAAAACAACAATAAGAGATGCAATATATGGAAAGCTTTTAAAACAATAGAAAACAACTCAATGTATTTAAGAATACAATATACTCAGTTTGTATACAAGGATACAATATAAACTCTATTCGTATATGAAAAAAAAATTAAACTTTGTGTATATAAAAATACAAATATCTCTTTGGGAGTTTCTCCAACCGACAACCATCACTATGAGCTATGTGATGATATAGCATTCGCTCACGCTGCCAAAACTGTCCTATACCTTGCCGGGGGTATAGAACCTCTCAACTAAGTGGATCCACTAGTCTATGCTAAAAAGCATTAAGGAATCATCTAAAAAGTATGATTCTTTCTACCCACATTGGATACATGGTTTATGGGGGCCGTGAGTTATCTGAACTCTCCCCCATATCGGTGCTCAATACTACTCCCAAAATATACTAGCTCATAAGTTTAAAAACATAACTCTTTATGTGGTTTGAGATTATTACTCAAAATCTTTCTCTAAAAAGAGATATTACTAAAACTGCTCAGAACTCTTTTGGAAATCTCAGTTTCCTCCTCTTTAATTATGAAAACATTTACTCTTGGGAATACTTAGTTCCCATATATCTATTTAAAGAAAATGAACTCAACTATGCTCTTTCTCAAAACATTTCAAAATCATATTATAATATGATCATTGATGACTCTGGAAGTCATACTGCATAAACATTGATGGTATATCTAGATACCATACTGCTCATACATTGATGGCATACTCGATTGTCATACTAATCATGTTTTAGAAAACTCTTTTCTCAAAACTCATCTTTACTTTCTCAAACCTTAGTTTAAGAACTCAATTGTTGGCTTTAAAAAGCTTTTCAAAATTTATAGCTCAAATCATAGGGTTCATTTGAAATTAAGGACATGAACGACTCAACTCAAGAATGTTAATGATACCTCTCATCTCAAGACTGCTCGACTCATAGGGTTCATGCGGAATTATGGGCATAAACTACTCAACTCAAGGACCTTCATGGGTAACATGTAGGAGCCCCATGATTAGGAATATAATCCCAAAATGATTAGGAACTCAATACTTAAGACTTAGAACTTGAAGATACTACTCCTCTCAAAGATACTCAACTGATGGAGTTCATGCGGAATTTATGGGCATGGACAACTCAACTCAAGGGTCTAAATAACAATATGGAACTCAGGTATACAAATCTTCTCATTCTCCTACTTACTTCCTCAAAACTTAGCTCAAATTGACAGTTGATCTCAAAGGATTCACAATTGAACTCAAGGACTTTCTTGAACTCTACTCTTAACTCTTTCTTGAATTTGAATTATGAATTATGAATTCAAGAGTTATGATTCATGATATGAAGGATCTCAATAAAAATATAGCAATTCTATAATTAGGAATAGAACTTTAAAAGAAGCATGAACTCAAGAACTCAAAATCAACTTATCTCAACAATACTCAAACCTAGGGGTAGAATCCTAGATTTCTCTTTTACTGATTTGAAAGTACATGTAGGGTGTGAGGACGAACTAGTACCACACTTTGATAACCTAACATACCTGGAAGAACATGGTTCTTGAAGAATTTTGAAAGGATCATAAAGAAGAACTTTATTAGAAGTCTCGAAACCCTAGCTTGAAGGTAAGCGATCAAGAAAACCTTTCTTGAGATTCTTGAATTAGTTTCTTGAAATCTCTATGGCCAAGAATTATGATTTTCATTCATGATTCATAATTGTATGGAGGAATTTGAGTTGAAAAAAAAATGGAATTCTTGGAAAAAGACTTACCTTGAAGAAAATTCTTGGAAAAGAATCTTGAATGGAGTCTTCTACTTTGATTTTTCCTTAGGGTTTTGCCCTAGGGTTTGAGAGAGAAGAGAATGATGGATTAAAATATGAAAATCTGATTGTTTTGAGCCTTTTATTAGTCAAGAAATTTGTTTAGGGTTTTCTTGGAGGTAAAAAAAACAAAAACAACCCTTTTTAATGTTATCCCGTCGTTCGGCTAAATTCATAACAACACTGTATAGGTTACTAAAATAGGCATAACTTTTTACTCAAAAATTGGATTGACGCGAAATTGGTGGAGTTGGAAATTAAATTCAAATCCATTTAATTTAATCGGTTATGACTCGCATAACTCTTTATATTCTAAGAGATATGGTCCTTTGAAGTTGACCCAAGTAGAATCTTACATCAAAACTTAATCGATAAGGAAACTTCAAGAACACTTATCAAGAACTCATCAAGAAATTAAATTGCTCAATATTTATGGATAGATTTGCAAAAGAAACTCATGATTGGCATGTGGGTGAACGAACCCAACACTATGGAAACTTACATACCTCTAAGAACTAGGTTCTTGGCGAAATCTTGAATTTCTTGAACGAACGATTGAAACTTTGAACTTTTTCTCCTCTTGAATCTTCTCTCTAAAACCCTAAACGCTTTTGGGATGAATGAAACTAATTCTCATCAGTTTAGACTCCTAAAACCTTACTAAAAATGCTTAAATCCGATTGGGTAAGGAAAAAACCAAAATATCCCTCATATTTTCGGGTAACTTTCCTTAATTGGACAGCCTGACTTCAAAAGGGCATATCTCACTCATCCAACCTCGAAACTTAGCAAACTCGGTGGCGTTGGAAAGATAATTCCAAGACCTTTCATTATCTATCTTGTAAAGTGTTATGGTAATTTAAAGTTGACTTAAAACTCATAAGTTAAGCATAACTTGCACAATTTTAGATCTTGCTATTTCCAATTTTGTTCTTTTTGGAACTCAAGTTGCTACATCTAGTGACCTGACCTTAATACTTAAGAAATATTAAATTCCTTGGGTAAAATCCTACTCACAATGAAGGATGGTTTGAGTCTTAGTTCAAAAAATTTCTGGGGTGTTACAACACGGATGGAGTATCTAAGGGTAATCCTGGACCTAACTCAACAACTTTCTGCATAAGGGATCATCTAGGGGATTTGCTTATCGTTAAAGGCTTCAAAATACAAGATACTACAAATCTAGTGGCTGAAGCTAGGGCTATCAGAGAAGGATTATTGTTTTGTAAGGACAAATTGATTGATCATGTCACTATAGAATCGGACTCTATGGCTATGGTTCAAATTTTGGAAGGGAGGTGGGATACTTCGTGGAGTGTTGATTTGGAGGTGAATAAGATTAATGAGTTGAGGGGATGTTTATCAGCAAGAGTTCATCATTCTTTCGGGGAAGGAAATCCTCTTGCGGATTATTTTGCTAATTTGGTTTTTCATGCAGGTAATTTCCAATTCAATCAATATCATGACATCCCAAATGAAGGCAAATCAATACTAAACATGGACAAAATAGGCACACCACAAATCATAAGAACCATTTCCAATTGTTAACAATATTTGTACATGTTATTAGTATCTCAAAAACAACTGTTATGAGTTGAACATATAGCATTCTTTATTCATTTCCTATTGTCTGAAGTAAGTTCAATTGATGTGTGTATTTGCACCTGGTGAGAGCTTTGGGGTGTTCGGGGACACCACATCAGGGCATATGATTGAAAATATGGTGCTTATCTTTGGCTTTGTAAAAAGGTTGTAGAGTTATTTGCAAAGATTTAACCTTTTAGCTGTTAATAATTGTTGTGGTCATCCAAAATTTGGAGCTTGGATGGTGGTATCAATCTCAATTGAGGTTCAACCCATTGAGCTCTAGATAAGGGATAGCAAGGGCGATTAAGAAAGTTGGGGATAAAATGCTTAGTTGGTAAACAGACAAGGCATATTCGAGTCCTTAATAGCTAGAACTAATAAGATAAGAGTTTGTTTTTAAATAGAGGGAGATGTTGATGTGATTATTCTTGGTAGAATAAGCAACAATACAGATCTCGTCTTACCTGATCAGAGCTTGTTGGGTAGAGGGAAATGAATATGTTTCTTGGTTGATGAAGAAGCTACGGTAATGGTGAAATTTTGCTCAGAGGAGAAGAGTGCTGGAGCTCAAGGAGTGATGGGTTTCCCCAATCCTTCAAATAATAATAAAAAAAAGTGTGACGACCCGAGCCTACACCCTGGACGGCCGGCACTCGAGAACCATTGCTAGTCCCCAAGAGAACCCTTATCATGGCTGACTATAAGCAGAATACTAACTCAATCATACATAAGCTTAAAACTTAATTAAATCCGTTAAACTCAATTACTCAACTCATAAGGTCTGGAAAATACTCAATACAAATACTTATAGTTTGTAAAAGAACTCAAAAGAAAGTAAATACTGAAAGACTCATCAACTATAACTATCATATCTATGATGCCTCTACTATTAAAAAGGGATATGGAGACAAAACCCACGATATCTCAAAGGTACTAAACTGAAAGTAAATATGAAGTCCTCTAGAATACAAGGAGGCTCACTAATTGCTAACTGAGTGTAGAGTCATCTCAACGAAGCGCCTGTTGATAATCTGAACACCTGTATCAGCATCATAATAGGATGCATGTTGAATGACATCAGTACATTGAATGTACGAGTATGCAAGGAGAGCTGAAAACGTAGATAACTGAACTGACAATACTGGAAAAGTACTCAACTCAACTCATTACAAAAGATGTATCGAAAAATTTACATGTTTAAAGCTTCATAAATGACATATATCAACTCAAGAATGCATATAAAAAATACAATAAAACTAATATTTACTCTTATTTGGGAGAATTGCTAACCCACAACAATCACTATGAGCTATGAGATGATACAACGTCTTGCCCATGCTGCCAGAATTGTCCTATCCCCTTCCCTGGGTATTTAACACCTCAACTAAGTGGATCTACTAAGCTCTACTGGAAGACACTAATAAATCATCTAAAAAGTATGATCCTTTACCCATGTTGGCATACATGATTTATGAGGAGAGTGAGTTGTCTGAACTCATCCCCATTGGTTGCTCAATACTTCTCCCAAAAATATATACTCATGCTCAAATGTGTAAAATATACTCTTTCTCTGGTTTGAGATAATTCCTCAAACCATCCTCTTAAAAGAGGTAACTGCTCTAAAGTATCTTTGAACTCATAAACTCTTTTAGAAATCAAAGTTCTCTTTTCTCAATGTAAAAAAGATACATTTAGGAATACTTAGTTTCCTTAAACTTTACTCAAAATCTCTCTTTAAACTTTCCTCAAAAACTCGGTTTAAAACATAAATATGACTTTAAAAGATTCTCAAGATTTATAACTCAATATAGAGTTCATGCTGAAATATTGACATGAACGAATCAACTCAAGGATCTCAACGACAATATAGGAAACTGAAGAACTCAAAACACAACGATACTACTCATCTCAAGAATACTCAATTCATAGGGTTCATGCTGAAATATAGACATGAACAAATCAACTCAATAAAATCTCTTGAAATTTTCTCTTAAACTCACTTTAGTTTGGAGTGTAAAATTAAGAAATGTGAATAGGATGTAACACCCCAAAAATTTCTAAGTTAAGACCCGAACTATTCTTCATTTACTTGTAGGATCATATTGGGTGATTCTTAAATTGCTCATATGTGTAGAGGTAAATTCTTTAGTGTAGGAATGATTTTGGATATCAATTAAGGTCACTAGAAACTCCTAGCACAAAATAGAGCTGAAAGTTTCCTTACCGATTAAGTTTTGACGTAAGATTCTCTTTGGGTAAACTCCAAATGACCATATCTCTTAGAATATAAAGAGTTACGTGGCCCATAAACTATCAAATTAAAGGTATTTGAATCTTCTTTCCAACGCCACCAATTTAGCAACAATCCAAGTTTTGGGTAAAACTTTATGACCATTTTAGTAACCAGACACAGTATAGTGACGAATTAGCCGACGGGAAAACATTAAAAGGGATCATTTTTGTCTTTTTACCTCTAAGAAAACCCTAAACAAATTTGTTGACTAATTATAGACCCAAAACAATCATATTTTCATCTCTTAATCCATCATTCTCTTCTCTCTCAAACTCTAAGGTAAAAACCTAAAAAGAAATTAAAGTAGAAGACTCCATTCAAGATTCTTTCCATTTTTTTCAAGATTCTTCTTCTAGGTAAGTCTTTCTCTAAGAATTCTATTCTTTCCAACTCAAATTCCTCCATACAATTATGAATCACTAATGAAAATCATAATTGTTTGTCATAGAGATTTTAAGAAACTAACTCAAGAATCCTCGACTCGGAGGGTTCATGCGGAATTATAGACATGAACTACTCAACTCAAGGGCTCAATGATACTTCTCATCTCAAGACTGTTCGACTCAGAGGGTTCATGCGGAATTATGGGCATGAACTACTTAACTCAAGTACCTTCATGGTAACATGTAGTAGTCCCATGATTAGGAATATAATCCCAAAAGGGTTAGGAACTCCATGCTCAAGAACTTGGAACTTGAAGAAACTACTATTCTCAAAGATGCTCAATTTATGAAGTTCATGCAGAATATATTGGAATGAACGACTCGACTCAAGGGTCTTCATAAAAATATGGAACTCATGTATACGACTCTTCTTATTCTCATACTTACTTTCTCAAAACATAGTACAAATCGATAGTTGATCTTATAGGATTCACAATTGAACTCAAAGACTTTCTTGAACTCTACTCTTAACTTTTTCTTGAATTTGAATTATGAATTCAAGAGTCATGATTAATGATGTGAAGGATCTCGTGATGATAAAGTAGACTCATGAATACATTATTCTCATACTTACTTGCTCGAGTCTTGAAGCAAGTTATTTGAAATTATAGAAGACTCCTCAAAAAGACTCAAAGGGACTTTCTTAAACTGTTCCAAAAAACTCTCAAGACTTAACTCTTAACTCTACCTTGAATTTGAATTATGAATTCAAAGTTATGATTCATGTTACAAATGATTTCTAGGTGTTTAAAAGTAGTTTAGAGTAGTTAGAATCAAAAGGGAGTGAAGGTATACTTTAAAGGGACTCAAACGGGACAACCAACGGAAAAAAAGTTGGGGCAGGCGACCCTAGCGCATCCCTGGTGTGGGGCGCCAGCCCCAAACTTCAGAGGCACTATCCTGGTGCACTGCTGGTGCACCACGCCAACCTTGCTGGCGCATACGTGGTGCATCGCGCCACCATTCTCCTTGACAATTCTGATGAATTTTTCTACTCGTTTTCTGACCTTAATTCGACTAGAATCGAATGGTTTCTTCCCCACTCACTTGGATTCGATTACTCAAAATAATTACTCGCTAATGTACTCAATATGTAACGACTTGATTTCGTCGTTATAGACTAGCCAACGGGGAAAAGTTTTGGGTCGGAAAACTTTTTCGTAGTAATTGGATTTTTCCAACCTAGTCCAGATTAGGACGAAATCGGAGTCTGTGAGGTCTAGAAAAATCTGGTAGCAATTGAGTGATCTAATTATGAATTTGATCACATGAGTAGATAGATAAGTCGTTAAGGAACCCGTAGAACTTTACGGAATTGAATTCGGGCGAGTAGAACTCTCGAAATTGAACTTAGCGTGGAGAGTATTTTCTGAGTGTCGTTGGTTGAAGGTGTGTTGTGAAATGGGGGTCTTGGAATTATTAAAATAACTCACTGGTTTCGTGCAAGCCGCTGGGGCGGGGTTTTTGCCGCCAGGACGGGGCCGCTGTGGCGGGTTGGGTCCCACTATGGCAGGACAGACGCAACTTAAGTCGGAAATAAAACCCCAAAAATGCTTTATTCTGCACTTTTCAACTTTGAGATCTAGGAGACTACCCCAGAAAAGTTCATGATCGTTTTTCACCATTCTTGAGGCTAAAGGTAAGGATTTTACTCCCCAAATCAATGTTTCGATCTGTAGAATGTAAATTCATGAGTAATTATCAATGGGGGAGGGTTATGATCTGGAATTTATGGTGGAAAAAACCCTAATCTGGGTATGAGGATTAAGGGTTTGGTCTAGGGTTATTGGGTTTGTTATAATCCGGATAATTAGACCTTTGATTGTTGATCCTTGCGTATAAATTGTTGGTTTTAGACCTAGAACAAGTGGAAAGAATCCAGAAAGGGAAGATTAAAGTGCCTTAGGGGATTCAAGCTTGGATTCGAGGCAGGTGATAGTTGTGATTTCATGTTGCTGCGATATATGTTTGTAATTGCTTCATTATAATACATGTATGTATGTATGCGAATGTTGCATTATTGATCACCTAATCATAAATGAGGATAATTGAATAATTGTATGCCATGAACCACCTCTTGTTGTATGATTGTGAGAATATACATTGTGATTGTGATTGAGGTTTTTTGAATGGGCAGGTGTCACGATTCGACACACTAACTGGGATCGGTTGCCACGTTCTGGCATAAATATGGGATCGGTTGCCACGTTTTGGCATAAATATGAGATCGGCTGCCACGTTCCGGCATAAACATTGGATCGGGTATCACGTTCCGGTATGCTAACAGTTTGGGTGTGGGTTCCATGAGAGAACCATTAAATTGTGTTATGTATCTACTTGTGATGATTACGTTCATATCTAATGATGATTGATATTGGAAAACTGTATGTTGCTCTAAATTGATAACCAATGTGTATTATGAAGAATGTAAGATGCTACATTGATCCTGAAAAGATGACTAATATTGTATATGCTTGGTATATGCCTGTTTTATAATATTGTGGTTACTTGCATGTGTTTCACTTATTGGGATAGCCGCGTGATTCTACGAGTACATTGTGGTTGTGTACTAATACTGCACTTGCTCTTTCTTTGTTGAGTACAGGGCATCTTCAGGTGGCTATTGAGCGTGACTGGATTCAAGGGTGAGCCAGTTCTTTCAGGCTGCCATGAATCTTCCTTGTTTAAGTCCAATCTTTTCGGACTCAGACTATTTCTTAAAGGTGTTGTTTAGTTTTGGGGTTGTACCCCTTGTTCTTAGACTTGTCGTTAGTAGAGTTTTGGTACATTGACTTTTAGGCTCTAGGGGTTGTTCTTCTGCATTAGTTTGGTTAGTTTTTTGTTAAGACCTTGGAGTTTATAGGACTCTATTTTTATAGTCATTTAAACTTGTTTCCGTATCTTTAAATGCCTTGGTTTTCAAAAAATTTGTTTATTTGAGTTGTAGTAATGGTTCTCCTACCAGAGGGTTTGTGTGGGTGTCAATCATGACGGTCAGGGTCATGACAAAGTTGGTATCAGAGCCCTAGGTTCGTTGATCTCATTGTACCAAAACGAGTCTAGTAGAGTTTTACAGAACGGTACGATAACGTCTGTACTTTTCTTCGAGAGGCTATAGGACTTTAGGAAAAACTCACTTCTTTCTACTCCTTTGTGCTATTACTTGAATCCAATTGGTATCTGGGTGACATAAATTGGTATCTTTCCTCCTTCACTCTATGGTCCGAATTAGAGCAACAAAAGTGGTAACACCATCACTAGCAAGAGAGGATGTGTATAGACTACCAACAGTTGAATATGGTTGTCATTCAGAACAAGTATCCATTGCGACTTCTCGGTGACCGAATAAGAGAGGAACAAATATCCATTGCCTTGGATAGATGACCTTTTTGACCAATTGCAAGGTGCATCGATTTTCTCTAAGATTGATTTAAGGTCTGGTTACCATCAGTTAAAGATTGAGGCGATTAAGAATTGGGTTCAACCAAGTTCTATAATTGAAATTAGCAGTTTTGTGGGGCTCGCTAGCGACTATTGTTGCTTATGGTATGAGTTGAGTCCAATTGGTATCTCTCGATTCCAATTGGTATCTCACCGAAATGAACTAGACATCGTGGTCACGACTGAGGCACAAGCAAAGCAAATTAGAAACTGAGAAGGTTCCAATTGGTATCTGTCCTTAGGGGTGGTGTGAATGCATGGATGATCAGGAATGGTCATTGTTGACACCCAATTTTGGACCTCCACAATATAAATTAATCATCGAGCTTCTTAAATTCCAAACGATTTGAAATAATTGACTTTATAAAAGTTTAAATACTTTTCAAGTCATTTTAAGTAATTTTGTCAATTTTATAATTCTTAAAAATTTAAAAATAGTTTATATATTCTATATAATTTTGAATATATTTATTATGTTAATATTTAAAAATCGTCTCAAAATTTTTTTAGTTTTACTTAAATATTTGGTTGATTAGTTTAGCTAATTTATAGTTTATATTTTTGAGTTAATTAGTTTACAATTAAACTAATTATTTAATTTTATTAACATTAAGAAACTCGTTAATTAATTAACATTAATTTGTCTTATTCAATATTTAACCGGATTCACCAATTAAACTCAAGTTGGCTAAGTTTTAAATTTAAATTGCCTAAGTTTGAATCCCATGTGGCTATTTTACTATTGCAATGCTAGCCACTCTCCCCTTGTCCTAAATTCAATTTTGAGAAACCAGGTTAGGCCTATTTTTCAACTCAAATGACCCAAGTTCCAATTTCAATTAACGTTCCAGCAGCCCATTCAATTCAATTTCCCAGCCCAACCCTATTACTCTTATTTTCCAACACCAACAATACCAGTACGCGTCCCAGTGATACCACCCAACCAGACCGACCCCTATCCCATCTTCTTCTTCCAGTTCAACGACCAAATCGTTGAAATCCAGCGAAATCCAGACGAGAACAGTCGCTCAGACCAGAAATCCCGTAACAAATTGCGACCTCGAGCCCAGCACGTCCAATCGTTCCATCACCTTTTCCTCTTTTTTAGAGATTTCCAAATCTCTTCCATTGTTTGCCTTTGAAAATAGGGAAGAAATTCAAAATATTTTGAATTTTTTCTCAACGGATTTCCCCCATAAATTGGCCAATTTTCCCCTATAAATAGTTATACATGCTCAAGTGATTAGAGAGAGAGGATTTCATCCTAAAATACATGCCTCAATTGGCTCCAAAAGTTTAAGATCAAGAGTTCCAAAATAATATAATTTTCAATTTCTCGAGTTCAAAAAAATGTAATGACCTGATTCCATCTTTATAGAAAAGCCAACGGGAAAAATTTTGGGCCGGAAATTTTTTTCATAGTAATTGAATTTTCCCAACATAGTACAGATTTGGACGAAATCGGAGTCTGTGAGGTCTAGGAAAATCTAGTAGCAATTGGGTGAACTAATTATGAATTTTGTCCCATGAGTGGATAGATAAGTCGTTAAGGAACCCGTACGACTTTACGGAATTGAATTCGGGCGAGTAGAACTCTCGAAATTGAACTTAGCATGGAGGATATTTTCTGAGTGTCGTTGGTTGAAGGTGTGTTGTGAAATAGGGGTCTTGGAATTATTAAAATAGCTTACTGGTTCTGTGCAAGCCGCTGGGGCGGGATTTCTACCGCTAGGACGGGGGCGCTGTGGCGGGTTGGGTCTTGCTGTGGCGGGACAGACGCGACTTAAGTAGGAAATAAAATTCATGAGTAATTATCGATGGGAGAGGGTTTTGATCTGCAATTTATGGTGGAAAAAGCCCTAATCTAGGTATGGGGATCAAGGGTTTGGTCTGGGGTTATTGGGTTGTTATAATTCGGATAATTAGACCTTTGATTGTTGATCCTTGCGTATAAATTGTTGGTTGTAGACCTAGAACAAGCGGAAAGAATCCAGAAAGGGAAGATTCAAGTGCCTTAGAGGATTCAAGCTTGGATTCGAGGTAGGTGATGGTTGTGATTTCATGTTGGTGTGATATATGTTTGTAATTGCTTCACTATATTGCAATATTGATTACCCTAATCATAAATGAGGATAATTGAATAATTGTATGCACCTCTTCTTGTATGATTGTGATAATATACATTGTGATTGTGATTGTGGTTTGTTGAATGGGCGGGTGTCACAATCCGACAAACTAACTGGGATCGATTGCCACGTTCCGGCATAAACATTGGATCGGGTACCACGTTCTGGTATGCTAACATTTTGAGTATGGGTTCCATGAGAGGACCATTGAATTGGGTTCCGTGAGAGGACCATTGAATTGTGTTGTGTATCTACTTGTGTTGATTACGTTCATATCTAATGATGATTGATATTGAAAGACTGTATGTTGCTCTAAATTGATAACCAATGTGTATTATGGAGAATGTGGGATGCTACATTGATCCTGAAAAGATGACTAATATTATATATGTTCGGTATATGCCTGTTTTATAATGTTGTGGTTACTTGCATGTGTTTTACTCATTGGGATAACCGCATGATCCTACCAGTACACTGTGGTTGTGTACTGATTTTGCACTTGCTCTTTATATGCTGAGTACAGGGCATCTTCAGGTGGCTATTGATAGACTTCAGCAAGGTGACTAATGAGCGTGACCGAATTCAAGGGTGAGCCAGTTCTTTCAGGCTGCCATGGATCTTCCTTGTTTAAGTCCACTCTTTTCAGACTCAGACTATATCTTAAAGGTATTGTTTGGTTTCGGGGATGTACCCCTTGTTCTTAGACTTGTCATTAGTAGATTTTTGGTACATTGACTTTCAGGTTCTAAGGGTTGTTCTTCTGCATTAGTTTGGTTAGTTGTTTGTTAAAACCTTGGAGTTTATCGGGACTCCATTTTTATAGTCATTTAAACCTGCTTCCGTATCTTTAAATGCCTTGGTTTTCATAAAATTTGTTTATTTGGGTTGTAATAATGGTTCTCCCACCGGAGGGTTTGTATGAGTGCCAATCACGACGATTTGGGTCGTGACATAATACAACCCTCAAAACACTCACTTTCATCTCAAGAATTCATCAAAACCCCAACCAAATAAGATTTAGAATAAAACTTCAACAACACTCATCAAGAACTTAAATCTTTCAATCTTTATGGACGAATTCGAATATATACATCATGATTGACGTGTGGGTGAAAGAACCCAACACTATGGAAACTTACATACCTCTTAGGGATCAAACCTTGGCAAAAATCCGCAACAAAACTCAAGAATCTCGACGAACGCTTTGATCCTCTTCTCTTTTCTCCTCTTTTCTCCTTTTGAGCTCTCAACTAAAACCCTAGGCGTATAATAGGATTATAAAATTGAACCTAATCAGTTTAGACCCCTATGACCTTACCAAAAATGAATTAAATCTGATTGGGTAAGGAAATGACCAAAATACCCCTCACTATTTTTGGGTAACTTTCCTTAATTGGACAGCCTAACTTCAAAAGGACATATCTCACCCATCCGAACTCTAAACTTAGCAAAATTGGAGGCGTTGGAAAGATAATTCAAATACCTTTCAATTGATTTCTTATGGGCCACCTAACTCATCATGTACTGAAAGTTATGGTCATTTGACGTTGACCCAAAACTTAAAAGAACTTCTGAATGACTTGAATGAATTCTCTTTAGTTCTTTTTGGAACTCAAGGTGCTACATCTAGTGACCTTAACACTTAAGAAAATTTTAAATTCCTCGGTAAAATCCTACAATGAAGGATGGTTCGAGTCTTAGTGCAAAAAATTTCAGGGGTGTTACAATATCTCCCCCTTGGGATCATTCATCCTCGAATAACGGCTAGACTGGATATGGAACAGGTCTACTCTTATCATTTCAACCATACCAACTAGAATTTCCCACATTACTCTTCGGAAATAACTAAGGGCTTTCATTTAGCTATTTCTCATAGTAAAACTCCATCCTCCTCTTCCTTCACATTTATAACTTTAGATGGAATAAACACACCATCACTATCACGATAAGATCATTAACCTTCTCTTTATAACATCACTCCATTACAAAAAGGAACTCTGAAAAGATATCTCCCATACTCTTTGGAACTCATTACTATCTTATTCTCAAACACTTGACTTGATTTCTCATATTGTCATCTCCCCCTTAGGTCCAAAGCTGACACTTGAAAGCTATGGACCTATCCCATCATCTCTAAACTGGTCTACATCCTATTTTACTCTAACACTCGGGAGAAGTTTATCTCATGACTACCAAACTCTCCATAAGCAGGTACTAAGACCTCTTTCTAAGGTGTTTCTCTTAACCTCTTAATGCTCTAGTTACTCTTGTGACTTAGCCACACTTCACTGCCCTTATCTAAAGGTTAGGGTCTCTCACTCGTACAACTCATACTTATTGCAGCTAACATCTCAATTTCTCACATGCTCTATGTTAAGTCTTATAGATCGAATCTCATGACTAACATCATCACCCACATGTTGCCATTCTTTTGGTGATGACACTCGTCTCAAATTCAAGCTAAATATTTATTACTAAACCCGAATATCAATATGATTGCTCGCCTACTATACTAAATCACCACTACTATGTGCAAATTTTAGAATCACTCCTCCACTAAGACCTTATGACCAGTAGTCAATCCTTACCTCTCAGTATCCATACTGACAAATTTCCATCACATTCCACTTCACAATTTAAGTACTACTTACTCACTTACTGCGCATTATCTCTCAAATAGTTCTATCATCCTCTGAATACCATGGGGTTCTCTTTTCAAAATTCATAAACCTAGCTTGGGTCTATCACCTCATGAGTACTTTGCTATATGATTCCACACCTATATTTAGTCTCTTCTAACATGATGACACTTCGACATCAACTCTATTCTGGTTAACAATATACTCTAACTTATCTTGACTAGTAAATATTTCTCTTTCTTCTATCAAGAACTCTTTACAACATTATTATTCTTTTTTCTACTCATAAAGGAACTCATTACTTATAACTGACTGGGTACACGATTGCAATAACATAATCCGCCTCATCACTATCTCATTTCCTTAGATCACTGAACCTCTGCATACTTTTCTCTTGACTTAAAGGCACTCTTTACTACTACTGCTCATAATCTCGTAACTCATGCTACCCTTTCGGGCTAAAATACTACCCAAGCTCTAAACATACATCCTCATAAGGACCTCAACTGAAACAAGGCTTAGGAAAGAGAGTACAACTCGCTTTCAGCTCAAATGCACGATTCATATGAATATGAAGGCATTACTCTGAAACTCAACACTTAACTCACTCATGGGCTTCTCTCAAGCCCCTCTGGAGTCTCATGACTTGCTCAATACGTTTGCTAAGAATAACTCATCCACAAGGATCTTGGGCTTTACTTTTCAACCACCTCTAGTATGATGGGTAGTCGAAAGAATTTGAGAAACGCACGAGTATGAATAAATCTCTATGACATAGCTCTATTGTATGATTAAGAGTAAAGAAGGGAAACTTTTCTTAAATGTTTGTAGTCCCTCATTTATAGAAGTGGGGCCCTCATAACCATAAACAAGATCTTACTTGACACAACTTCATAGACACCCTAGGACACTTGAGCTCTGTGCTCTACTACCAAGTTTGTCACGACCCGAGCCTACACCCTTGACGTGGCCGACACTCGAGAACCATTGTTGGTCCCCAAGCGAACTATCATCCTGGCTGACTATAAGCGAAAGACTAGCTTAAGCATACAAAAGGTTAAAACTGAATTAAATTCAATAAACTCAACTTAAAAATAATCTGAACAATACTCAATAGATAACTTAGAGTTTGTAAAAACAACTCAAAGAAGATACATACTGAAAACTACTCAACTTTGTCAATCTATGAAGCCTCTAGTATTATAGAAAGATATCGGGACAAGACACACGACATATCAAAACTACTAACTGTAAGATAAAGGTGAACTCCTCCGGAATATAAGAAGGATCACCAAAGCTGACTGGAACAATATCCCATGACCTCAACGAAACGCCTGTTGATGATCCTGAATACCTGTATCATCATCATGAAATGATGCAGGCCAAATGGCTCAGTACATGAAATGTACGAGCATGTAATGAGAATTCTAAAGCATAAACATACACTACAAGAAAAACGCTCAATAACGAAGGGAAAATTGGTCCCTAAAAATGAGATTCTAGTCCCTAAAGTTCAATAGCGACCAGAAAATTTGGTCGCTACCCCGTCCCTATAGCCTCCGTTGCTAAATGTCATTAAGGACGGGATGAAATAGCTAGTCCTTAAATTGATTCTGAGACCGGTATAAAAATGGTCCCTAAGATTGTTTAAGGGACTACATTTCTGGTCCCTATTAGCAAAAATCTAGTCCTAAAAAACACTTTTATGGACTATATTTACTGGTCCTTGAATACAAGATCCACCAGTTCAGTGGGCTTTTTAGGACCAGTAAATTGATCTCTATATATATGTTCTTAGATTTCCAATTTTTGACATTGTAATACAATTTTCAAAAGCAATAATTAGATGCACATACACAAATTATCATACTTTGCTTTTATACATATATGATATATGTATATGAATACACAATTTAAAACATCAATCACTGTCATTATTTACACAACTACTTTACAACAAAAAAAACTAACATCCTTTATCCAATAATATAAATGTAGATGTCTTGTTGGTTTATCCCATTGCCTATGCTTTTTTGAGTTTCAACACTAGCAATTCCCATCTGAAAATTGTTAGGTCTAAAAGCTATTTCGAGCAATTCTAGGTTCAATTTCTGTTAAGTCCATGGAGGAGAGATGAGCTTCATGCGAATTCTAACCTTGTACGAGTGGAGAGAAGCCCATATTTGTCTAGCAAGTAACAACGTTCAGGCGGAGTATGATATTGTCTACTGTTACACTTATCGTCACTAAGGGTGTGTTTGGTATGAAGGAAAACATTTTCCGGAAAATGATTTCCAATTTTCCCATGTTTGGTTGGTTAAAATATTTTGGAATATGTTTTCCAAATCAACTCATTTTTCTCAAATTCAAGGAAAACGACTTCCCTTAAAAAAGTAAGGAAAACATTTTCCAAAACTTTCCTCCAACTTCAATACAATTTTTTTGTTGAAAATATAAATTTAAACCATTTTTTAAAATATATTTTTCAACTTCAATTTTTTTAATTTTTTACCCCACCCTTACCGCGATCCCCCCCCTCCCGCCAGCCCCCTACCTACCCCCCTCCCCCCACCAATTGGATGAATGTTCATTGAGTAACTGATGCTTGTTTACAATTTCAAAATTTTATTTTCACCATACCCCACCCCTACCCTCAACCCCCCCCCCCTCCAAAAAAATAATAAATTTAAACTTGTTTTTCAAAAAATACTTTCAATTTCAAAATTTTGTTTTTCACCCCCACCCCACCCCGACTCCCCCCCTCCCTAAAAAAAATTAAAGTTTGTTTTAAAAAAATATTTCCAATTTCGAATTTTTATTTTTTTACCCCACCCCATTGCAGAATGCATTGACTTAATAATGTGCAACTTTAATTTAGCTAATGTCAAGTGCTTAAAAAGAGGAGTTCATTTTTCACAACACATGGAGTAACATATTTTATACTAAATTTTAACAGTGATTAACTTTAAATATAGAATAAATCCTCAAAGTATGTAAGTTTCGGTGACTT
The DNA here is from genome assembly GCA_029582545.1 of Solanum lignicaule. Lineage (NCBI taxonomy): Eukaryota > Viridiplantae > Streptophyta > Magnoliopsida > Solanales > Solanaceae > Solanum > Solanum lignicaule. The sequence continues at coordinate 185 of JAJOOF010010004.1, read as the reverse complement.
CAACCAAAAACTGAAGAGTTCAAATTGTTTAATCTTGTCTCATATTCACCATCCTAAAAGTATCACATCTTGTGAATTTGATTAACACATACTTTACTTGTTCTATGTAAATTACTAAAGAATATATGCAGCATCAGTATGCAATTGTATTCTTTAGTTAGAGACAGCAAGAGATTTTTTGCATT
>JAJOOF010010003.1:0-47037 GCA_029582545.1 Solanum lignicaule | reverse complement strand
GCTGTGTGTTTTTAAAGTTGTTTTAATGAAGTTTAAATGTGTGGATGTAAATAAGTTTTTTTTTATTCCGCACTATTTTCATTATTGAATGCAATGAATGACTATGTGGCTCGTATAAGACCCCTTCGGGGTCGAATATGCCATGTTAGGACTAGGGGGTACTCCGGGTCGTGACAAAAGCAATTTAAACTCTTTGGGAATACATAGTCCCCATAAACTTTTGAATAAACGAACTTCAATCTTTACTCTTTACTCTTTATTCAACTTGAACTTAAAGTACTAAAACAAAGTTAAAACATTTGGAAAACTCTAAGAACTTCTCTTGACTTGGGTCTTACTTCTCTTGATTTTGATCTTAACATTCCTTGAATTAAATTATGGATTCAAGGTTCATTATCTCATGTTTATGGATGATTACATGATGTTTATACGTACCCTAGAGTGCTGGAATCAACTAGAAAACATAGGTATGTTGCCAAGGAACGAGTACGGGAAGAAATGGGAAGAACTGGCGTCCTTGGCACTCTGAGAGGTGTGGGGCGCCAGCCCATGAAATTCATAGGCTGGGATGAGGCAATCTTCCTGGTGTGTTGCCCTAGAGCCCAAAATTTAGATACCCCCTCGTGGGGTTGTGAGAGGGGTGGCGCCCCAGGCCTCTACCCAGGTGCACTTCGACTTTTCTTCTGTACTTTTCATCTCTAAAACCCCTATTTCGACTTGGTTCTTTCCCCAAACACTTAGAAACAACTATACCATAAATATATGAAAGATTATAATCTAATTCACACCAAAATTCATGGATTTGGATCAAACAACTCCTCAACAATTTCAACGAATCAAAAATTCAATAGAACTTCAACAAACCCATCAAGAACTCCATTTGAAAGCATTCAAGAACTTAAATTCGCTGAAATAAATCATGATTAGCACGTGGGTTACCTAACCTAACGCTATGTGATCTCACATACCTCGTAGGGATCACCCCTTGACGAAATCCACAAGCGATTCTAGAAGAACTTGACGATTATTGCTCCTTATCCTCCTTTCTCTTCTTCTTTTCTCTTCTCTAAGACCATAACTCAATATCGTAAAAACGTAAACTGAATCCTATCATTTTATACCCCAATTAATTACCAAAAAACAAAATTAAGTCATGAGGTATGGAAAAGACCATAATGCCCTTCTAAAATCCGGATTAGACTTTTCTTATTTGAACATCCCAACTTCAAATGGGCATTTCTCACTCATACAAACTAAGAATTGTGCAAACTCAGCGACGTTGGAAAGATTATTCCATGATATTTCCTACGCTATCCAGAAATACACCTAAGTAATTTTAAGCTAGGATTTATGGTCATTATAAATTGACCAAAAACTCAACTTTACATTCCTAACAATTTTCCAGATTTTTATATTCTTTCCAAAAATGACTATTTCCAATTTTTAACTTCTTTGTAGTTTCTTTCAATTAGCGAGATGCTACAGAATTGCTTGAGATTGAAGCATATATGATGAATATGATGTTAATTTCTTGAGAATAAAGCTTAGCTGATGATCATGAGAATTAGGGCTTTGAGAGTAAAGCTTATGCTATGAATTGTTGGCAATTAATGTTATTGAAGAGGAATGGATACTTCCCATATGAATTGCTTAACTATGAAAGTATGAATGTGAAAGGTGTACTCACATAAATGATTCTAGGTTGAAATGATTGCTCACCTAAAATAAATCTTGACTAAAAGCTTATGGAACTGATGAGGCTAGAAGCGATTACCCTTGACCTCCATATGTAAGGATATGAGGTGATTCCCAAACTCTTTAGAATCAAATAATAAATGAGTGCCCATGATCTTACTATGATGAATGGACATGGCGGCGAGTACCCATGATCCTTATGAAATGATGTGGAGGAGAGTACCCATGTCATATGATGAGATTGTGGAGGCGAGCACCAGCGATCTAAAAGTAAGTAAGGCAAGAGGTGAGTATCCATTAGCATTTATAAGCTAGGCATTGAGGCGAATCCCCTTGTCATTCAAGGTAAGTATGAACAATATGATTATGTTATGAAGATGATGTGATTGGAGTGTTGCTAGATATGCCTTCCATGGTCTGATCTTGAGTAGAGGCGGATGACCTATGTCTTGGCTAAGGATAAATGAGGCTACTTAAGGAAGTATTCCTTTTTATTATGATGTTGATTATGTCTTTATTATGCTTATGCCTTAGGTCTTATGTTGACTAATGTTTATATTATGTTGTTTATGGTAGCCATCATATTTAGTACTTGATTGTACTAACACATACTCTTTCCTACATTCTTATCAAATTTAGGGTCCGACGATATCGATTATCACACTCGTGGCTAGCTTCGTTGTTGATCAAGGAAGTGAAGATTTAGTGAGTCCTCATTTTGTTCGAGGATGTGATCACCACTTACTTCTATGGTTTCCTTTATTTCTTGGATTATAGTATGGGTTGTGACCCATGACTTTATTCATGTTTTTTAGAAGGTTTGAGACAATGTTGTTATATTTCCTCTTGTTTTATAAAAGACTTTGATTGTATTGAAAAGTTTTAAATTCCTGCACCTTTTCTATTACTCTATGTTATGATATGCTAAGTGGCTTGTATGAGGCCTCTCGGGGTCTTAAACGCCTTGTTACATCTAGGGGGTACCCCTGGGTCGTGACACTTATAGAATAATGTTAAAAGTTGTCTCAGCTAAAAGAAGTTTTTCAAAGTTAAAGTTGATAAAATCAAACTAAGATCAACAATGTCTCAAGAAAGATTAAATGAATTAGGTATATTATCAATTGAAAAAGAATTACTAGGAGAAATTAACTATAAAACAATTATTCATAACTTTCCATCTCATAAAGTTAGAAAAATAGATTTTTAAATTAATTTTTATTTTATTTTATTTCATTTTAAAAAATAATAATTAAGGCCTCCCGTTTAACTTTATTCAGCTAATATACTTCGTCCAGATATGTGAGATATGATGTGGTATTTCTTACTTCACTATTGTGTCAAATGGTTGGTCTATGTGAGATGTATTACAGAAGTTGTTGTCAATCGCTCCCTTTCGTTCATTCATTTTAGTATGGACTTCTCCTCTAAAGAGTACTTATCATTTTATATTCACAAAATATTCTTCTTTCAATAGTAAATGGATAATATCTAAAATGAATTAGGGCTATCTATAACACTATATAGTTTCAAAAAGATCTGAAGAGAAATTCACTCAAGTCACCCTTTAGTTTATGTTTTGGGTTGAATTTAAACGACCATAACTCTTAGCACATAAAGAGTTAGGTGACCCATGACGTATCCAATCGAAGAACTTTGAGTCCTCTTTCCAATGCCACCGAGTTTCTAAGTTTTGGTGGAGGAGTTATGCCCGTTTGAGTGCAGCCTCTCTAGATAAGGTCTTTTCATCAATTTTAAGGAGGGGTATTTTTGTATTTACCTTACACCGCAAGTCTAACAGTGTTTGTTCACCAAAATAGAGGTCTAAGCTGATGGAAATTGGTTTTATTCATTCCAAAATGCATTAGGGGTTTGGAGAGCAAGTTCGAGAGGAGAATTGAGAAGGGTTTCAAGCGTTCTTTCAAGAACATGAAGATTTTGCGAAGAACAACTGTTCTTTGAGGTATGTAAGTTTTCAGAGTGTTGGGTTTGTTCAACCTCACATCAATCATATTATTCTTATTCGTAAATTCGTTCTTGAAGTTGTTGGATTGCATTCTTCAAAAGTTCTTTAAGTTTTAGCGTCATTCTTTAAAAATGGAGTCTTGTTGAGTTCTTGAGGTGAGGGTTTTGCGTATGATTGTTGATCTTGATGGAATTTGAGTGCATTTTTTCATTTGTGCTGGATTTGTGAATGCAAACGATTTCGGGAGTGACTCGTTCGATTCTAGAAGAGTTAAGCCATGAATTTGAGCAAGAAAATTCATCAAAAACTGGGTACATGGGTGGGCTGTCGTTCCACCATCGTGCCAAAACTACTAGTCAGTAGTTTGGGGCCTTGTGCTTCATGCCCGGTGTGCCCCAACTAGTGCCTTGTCGTTTTGGGGTTATCTCCCCACACCACTCAGTGCATCAGGGTCGCCAGGTCCCACATCCTTCTGTCCTTCTCTCCGTGTGTGTTCCGTCGAATCGTACCTATATTCCTTCCTTGATTTCTACACTTAAAATCTTCATTAATCCTTAAGAGATCATGCTTATCTTCAATACAGTTCCTAATTTACATTTCAAATTAAAGACAGATACAAATGAAAGTTCAATAAGGACCTTTGAGCCATATTTAAGAATTCGTTTGAAATAAACTATAGTTTTGAACTATGTCTTGAGGAAGTAAGTATGAGAATAAGAAGAGTTTTACTCATGAGTTATATATTGTCATTGAGACCCTAGAGTTGAGTCGTTCATTGCCATATTTTTGCATGAATACTATGAATTAAGCATTCGTTAGAGGATTAGTATTGTTGAGTTCTGAGTTCCAAGTCCTTGAGTTCTTGAGTTCTATGAGGTCATTGAGGTCCTTGAGAGGTTTCGTTGATGTCTATATTTCAACATTAACCCTATTTTGAGTTACCAATTTTCAAAAGTCTATGAAAACCAATTATGAGTTTTAAAACTGAGTTTTGAAGAAGTGATGGATGAGCTTTGAGAAAGAGTTTTCAATTATGAATCAAGTTGAGTATAAGGGAACTACGTATTCCGAAATGTAACATATTTATATTGAGAATAGAGAAACTTTGATTTCAAAAAAAGAGTATAGCAGTTCAAAGATATTTTGAATAGTTACCTCTTTTAAAAGGATAGTTTGAGGAATTATCTCAAGCCCGAGTATATACTATTAGGAGTAGTATTAAGCACCGATATGATGATGAGTTCAGACAACTCACATTTCTCATAAACCAAGTAGCTAACATGGTTAAAAGATAATACTTTTTAGATGAATTCTTATAGCTTTTCAGCATAGCTTAGTAAATCCACTAAGTTGAGGAGTTCTATACCCCGGCTAGGTATAGGACAGTTCTGGCAGCATGGACAAGACGTTGTATCATCACGTAGCTCATAGTGATGGTTTTTGGTTAGAGAATCTCCCAAATATGAGTAAAGAGTTTATTAGCATTGAGTTTTTGCCCCTGTTTGCAAAGCTTAATCTATTGCATCTTATTATCATTGCTTTCATATTGAATTAAGTTGAGTATTCTTGAGTTGAGTTAAGTATTTTTGGTTTAGTTGAGTTGAGACGAGGTGAGTATGTCTTCCTTTTTATAAGTTCAAGCATATATATATGTTTCACAGTTATCCTTACATGCTCGTACATTGGATCTACTGACGACATTCGATCTGGATCTTTTATGATGCAGATAGAGGTTTTCAGGGTCATCAATGGGCGTTCCGTTGATACCACCTACATGTTCCAGTTAGCCTTGGTGAGCCTCCTTGCTTATGGAGGGTTCCACAGTTAGCTTTGCTTGTTGTTAAGGAGTGTTACCATATTTAATTTCTTTGAGTTGTTTAACAAACCATAAATATTTATATGTAGCACTTTCTAGACTTTATGAAGTCTAGTATTTGAGTTTTAAGGAATTTAATTCAGTTTTAAGATTTTATTGTTTAAGTTAGTTTTCTACTAGTGGTCAGGCAGGATGAGGATTCGCTTTCGGACCATCAATGGTTCTCAAGTGCCGGCCATGTCTAGGGTAGAGGCTCGGGTCGTGATAAAATTTGTTTTAGAGCACAGAGTTCAAGTGTCCTAGGATGTCTATGAAGTCGTGTCAGTAGGATCTATTTTATGGTTGTGAGGGCCCCACTTCTATAAATAAGGGACAACAATCATTTTAAGAAAAGTTTCCCTTCTTTTATACTCTAATTCGTGCAATAAAACTGTGTCATAGGGAGCTTACTCTAACTTGTGCGTTTCTTATATCCATTCGGCTACCCCTCACACTCAAGACAGTTGAAAAGCAAAGTAATACCCTTATCGATGAGTTACTTTAAACAAAAATATTGAGAAAGTCATGAGATTGCAGAGGGGCTTGAGAGAAGCCTATTAATGAGTTTAAGTATTGAATTTCTAAAGAATGCACTCATATTCATGTGAATCATGTGTTTGAGCTAAAAGTGCGATCTACTCTCTTCTCTAAACCTTTTTTCAAGTTGAGATCATTATGAGGAGGTGTTGTGGAACTTGATTAGATTTTTCACCCGAAGAGATAGAATCAGTTATGAGGCTATAAGCAGAAGTAGTAAAAGTTCTTACAGTTAGATGAAAGCATGCAGAGATCCATAATCTATGGAAGGGAGATAGTGATGAGGCAAATTATGTGCTTCTAGTCATGCACCCAGTCTATTATAAATGATGAGTTTCCTTTATGAGTAGACTAAGGAATAATAATGGTGTATAGAGTTCATGATATGAGGTAGAGAAATGGTTACTAGTCAGGATGATTTAGAGTGTATTTTTAACCAGAATTGAGGTGATGACGATGTGCTATCGTGTTAAAGAACACTAAACATATGTGTTGAATACGAGAGCAGAGTATTCATGAGGTGATAGACCCAAGTTAGGCTTATGATCTTCAAGGGAGAACTCCATGGTATTCAGAGGATTATGGAACTAATTAATAGACAATGTATAGTAAGTGGATAAATATTACTTAAGTTGTGAAAGGAAGTGTGACGGTAAGTTGTAAGTATAAACACCGAGGGGTAAAGATTGACTACTTTAATGAGGTGTTACTTGGAGAATGTTTCTTAATTTTTATCTAGTAGTTGTAAGTTAGTATAGTAAGCTAGCAATCTTGCTGATATCCAGGATTAGTAAACATTAACTTTGAATTTGAGATGAGCGGTGTGATCAAAATAATGGCAACATGAGAGTAATGATGTTAGACTGGAGATCTGATCTGGTAGACTCTACATAGAGTGGGTGCGGAATTGAGATGTTAGCGGCAATGAATATGAGAGGTAGAGGTGAGAGATCCTAACTTTTAAGGTAAGGACTCTGAAGTGTGGCTAAGTCATGAGTGCAACTAGAGCATTAAGAGTTGTACCCGAGATCATATATAGTCGGATGAAGTTCTAATTAAGTTTATTGTTTACATGTGTGCCTAAATATCATAATTAAGTTGTCAATGTGGAGAAGGTTAATGTAAGCATTATTGATCACCTTTTAAGAGTTTAGTAGAAAGGATTTTATATAGTCAATGACGAGCCTCTTGAATATAGTTCAAAGTTTCTCCAGTTAGGTTGGTATTAATATAGAAGGATGTTAATTTTAGGCTAAGAAGGAGAAGTCAGATTATTAACAGTCAGCTTAAGGGGCCTTATAAGCCAATGAGAAGAGGTTAAGAGAAGCATCTCAGAAAGAGAATAGCAACATGAGAGTAATAATGTTAGTCTGGATATCTGATCTGGTAGACTCTACATAGAGTGGGTGAGGAATTGAGATGTTAGCGACAATGAATATGAGAGGTAGAGGTGAGAGATCCTAACTTTTAAGGTAAGGACTCTAAAGTGTGGCTAAGTCATGAGTGTAACTAGAGCATTAAGAGTTGTACCAAAGATCGTATATAGTTGGATGAAGTTATAATTAAGTTTATTGTTTACATGTGTGCCTAAATAGCATAATTAAGTTGTCAATGTGGAGAAGGCTAATGTAAGCATTATTGATCACCCTTTAAGAGTTTGGTAGAAAGGATTTTATACAGTCAATGTCGAGCCTCTTGAATATAGTTCAAAGTTTCTCCAGTTAGGTTGGTATGAACATAGGAGGATGTTAATTTTAGGCTAAGAAGGAGAAGTCAGATTATTAATAGTCAGATTAAGGGGCTTGATAAGCCAATGAGAAGAGGTTAAGAGAAGCATCTCAGAAAGAGGTCTTAGAAGGAATCTTAGTAGCTTCTTATAGATGTTTCAGTACCCATGAGATAAGTTTTCCTCGAGTATTAGAGAAAAAAGAGAATGTAGACCAGTTTAGAGATGATGGAATAGATCCATAGCTTTCAAGTGTTAGATGTAAGCCTAAGGGGGAGATGATAAGATGAGAAACCAAGTCAAGTGTTGAGAAGGTTAATGTTTTTATTATGGTAGTGATGATGTTTTTATCTCCTCTAAGGTTAAAATGTGGAGGAGGAATAGAGTGGAGTTTTACTAGGAGAAATAGTTAAATGGGAGCCATTAGTTGATTACGGGTAGAAATGCGTGAAATTTTAGTTGGTACGGTAGGAATGATAAGAGAATGAGAGATTCTTAGTAAGTTGGTTAGTATGAGTCCATGGAGTTGTTAGAGTGCAAACCTTGAATGTGGTATTGTTAAATGTTAGCTGGTTCTTGATATGAGCCCAAGGTTGGTTGAATATCGCGGTAAGGAGTAATATTCATGGGATGAGATTCCTGTAGAAGTATAGAAGCCAAGCCTTATGATTTTGGGTTAAGCTTGAATATAGTAAGAGCATACCGTTAGGCTCAGACCTTGGTAAAGGTAGTCATGTATAGTTGTGGGAGCTATGAGTTATAGTCAATGAAGTGTGGTAATAAGGAAAGAGGAGCATAGTTGAGGAGTGTTGGTAAGCTTAACAACTAACAGTCTTATTACAAGAGGCATATTATTCCTATTCTTACTTCATTCCTAGACCTCCTTTTCTTGAGATAATATAAGTTAACATAGAGTGTGGCTATGTTTAAACCAAAATCATTATTTACTTATGTACTATAAAGAGTTCCTACTCTAGGTGAAAGAGTTCAAAAGTTAGAGATATAGGAAGAGTAACCCCATTCCATTTCCCACTCGAGCCGTCATTCGAGGATGAATGATACCAAGGGGGAGATATTGTAACACCCCGAAAATGTTTAAGTTAAGACCTTAACCATTCTTCATTTGTGAATAAGATTTTACCGACTAATTTTAAATTTTCTTAGGTGTTAAGGTTACTAGATGTAACACCTTGAGTTCAAAAGGGGCTAAAGAGAACTTCGTTCAAGTCATCCTTTAGTTTATGTTTTGTGTCAACTTTAAACGACCATAATTTTTAGCACATACATAGTTAGGTGACCCATGACGTATCAAATCAAAGATCTTTGAGTGCTCTTTCCAACGTCGCCGAGTTTGCTAAATCAATGTTTGGGTGGAGGAGTTATGCCCGTTTGAATGCATCCTCTCCAGATAAGGCCTTTTCATCTGTTTTAAGGAGGGGTATTTTGATGTTTTCCTTACCCCACTAGCCTAACACATTTTTTTTCCGACCAAATAGGGGGTCTAAGCTGATAGAAATCAGCTTTATTCATTCCAAAAAGTGTTAGGGGTTTTGAGAGCAAGTTCAAGAGCAGAAAGGAGAATGGTTTCAAGCGTTCATTCAAGAATTTTAAAATTTCGACAAGAACAAGTTTTCTTCGAGGTATGTAGGTTTTCATAGTGTTGGGTATGTTCTCCCTCACGCCAATCATGTGATTTATATTTGTAAATTCGTTCTTGAAGTTGTTTGATTGAGTTCTTGAGGTTTTAACTTCATTCTTTAACAATCGAGTCTTGTTGAGTTCTCGAGGTGAGGATTTTGTGGAGTGTTCCTCTTGATGGAATTTGAGTGGGTTTTAAATTATTTGTGTTGGGTTTAATAATCCAAATGAGTTCAGGGGTAAATAATTTGATTCTAAACAAGTTAGAATTTGAATTTGAGCAAGAAAATTCATCAAAAATTGGGTAGATGTAATGCCCCGGAAACTAGTAAGTTGAACTAGGGAGTTCTAGAGCTTTTCATAAGCGTTTTGGAGTATGGTATGAGGGTTAAAACACATAAAGATGACTCCCGTACTTAGAATAGAGATTTAGGGGTTAGGGCGTCAAGGTAAAACTCCCCAAGGACCACCCAAGGGGTCCTTTTGGAGGACCTCAAAACAGCCCTAAAAGCTGTCAAATGAGGCAGCACTCATGATTGCTACCTATTTGCCGTGAGTGGACCCACGCCCCGTGGGTTGGGGTTTTGGGTCAAGGCATGCAATGGCCTGCAATTTTTGAGTTGCAGACCTCACCTACTTAGGTGAGTCAGGATCAATAGATGCCCCCACGGTCCGTGGGTGGAGGGGCGTAGGTCAGGCGCAGTTATTATGTTTGTGTTTTAGGTTAGGGGTTATGGGGTTCATTAGTTAATTAAGTAGGGGATAAAGTAGGTTGGTTAGTTAGCTATTTAACCACCTATATAAGCTTAATATGCCCCTAAAATAAATAATTTAACCCACTCTTCAAATTACCCAAATTACCTCCAAGAAATCCTCTCTCTAGAAGTGAAGAAAAAGGAGAAGAAGAGAAGAGAAGAGGGCAACAACCTAGGTCGAAATTCCTCCATTGATGAGAGCTTGATCATGTATTTGAATTAAGGTATGTTATCTTATTCATCTATGGTTTGTTCCCCCATAGAGCCCCCTTAGTTTCCCCTCAATTGTGAAGTCAAAAACCTAATTCTAGTAGGGTTCTTCTTACATTGTGGGTAGGGCTTAGGTATGATTCCAATCTAGTGGATATTACCTAATTATGATTGTCTTAACATTGAGTTGTGATATCTTGATGAATTCATGTGATTTCTATGGTAAACCCTAGTCTATTTTATGAATGTGATAATTTGTGAGTTTATTTCCAAACTGGATGCAGTGGATATAGCGTTACGTACTCGGGATCAAATTCTGCAGTCTTTAAGACAGATTTATTCCATGCTCAACAGAGAATGAAGGCTACTTTTGATTCCAAACATCAACATGTTGAGTTTCAGGTGGGGGATAGAGTTATGTTGAAGCTACAACCATATAAACAACTTTATGTGGGTACTCATCGTCACCAGAAATTGTTGCCCAAGTTTTATGGTCCTTAAAAAATTGAATAGCTTATTGGGCCTGTAGATTATAAATTAGAGTTTCCAGCAGGTATAAAACTTCATCCGGTGTTACATATCTCTAAATTTAAGCTTTTTCATGAAGGAGACTTTCCAGTAGCTGCTACTCTTCTTTCAAGTTTGCCAGAAGCTCCCTCACCCCATCCTATAAATGTGCTTGAACATCGGATTGTTCGTAATGTACCTGAAGTCTTGATACATTGGCAGCATACTTCTCCACCTGAGGCATCATGGGAAACTGTTTCTTCTATGCATAAATGCTTTCCACACTTCCCGCTTGAGGACAAGCGTGATTTGAAAGGGGATGTAATGTTAGCACTCCTTTAGTCTACCAACAGTTTACACATGGGAGATTTAAGGAAATTAGGAAGTAGATTACTTTAGCTTATAAGTTATTTAGTTGTTCGCAGTAGATTACTACAGCTTTTAAGTATTTATGTTTTCGTTTTCTTTGTAGCAGTTATTGCATTAAGGATGTTATTCCTCCACTTTCTCATTCAGTTGTAGTAGGCAGTAGGCAATTACTTTCTTTGTTTCAGTGTTGTATTTAATGTATTTGAATTCAGTGAAAGGTTATGCAGAAAATTACTATGTCTTTGAATACTTCAAACTCAAGAGATTGTAGGTTCTCTCTTAACGAACTAGCATCATAGGTCGTAGGAAGAAAACATTCGATTTCACACTACAACGCCCCATAACCAGATCCATATCAGGGGACTATAACAGTAGAGCTTAGGTATGATTCCAATCTAGTGGATAATACCTAATTATGATTGTATTAACATTGAGTTGTGATATTATGATGAATTCATGTGATTTCTACGGTAAATCCTAGTTTATTTGATGAATGTGATACTTTGTGAGTTGATGCCATTAGAGGTGAAATTGAAGGTTATAGGCGATATTCCTATATCAATGTCATGGGTAGTAATTGATCAAATTTAGGATCATATAATCATGAATTGAAATAGACTTTATTGAATACGATTGATCTTGACTAGTAATGCTAAAGTTTAATCTTTTTGATGAATTGCATCGAGAATCAGCTAGTAAAGAAGAATGTGATTGAAACAACTTGATATCTAGGTAAGGATGAAGGTAGTAAGAAGTAAAACTTGGGTGTTAGTTGTAGTTGTGAAGGTGATCACTAAGGCTTTAGAGTGAGTATAATATGATTAACTATAGATGCAAAGGCTTTGAGAATAAATTCTACATGTGAGTATAAGGCCAATGAATAGAAGTGTGATGAAAGACCCTTATCTACCTAATTCACCATATTAATCATAGATGGTAGGAAGTAATAGAATTACTTAAGTCATTATGATATAATTGTCAAATGTAGAATTCTAGAAATGATGTTAGACATGAAGAATAACTTAACATGAAAGGGGTTCTCACTTAGTAAGGGCTCTAGGGTCTTGAGGGTAAATTCAATATGATGAAATATTTAATAAGCCTCCAAGAGTGAAGCTTATGAGATAATGGTAGGTTGTTAGATAGAATGGATATGATAAGACCTTACCACCTAAATTGCCTCATGAAGGTTTGAATGCATAAAGAGATAGAATCACATGGGTTAGGGGGACATCCATGTCTAGTGCTTAAACCCTAGGTGGGATGATTGGAAGTAAGAATTGAACCTCAAGGAGGTGAAGTGTGAGATTAGACTTGTAGTAATTAAAATACTTGAATTATGCATAAATCCATGTCTAATGTAGTTATTCAAGATTTGTTGACTTAAATGAGCTTTGACCTTAAGAAGGGGAAATATATGATAGTATACATGTACATGATTTATGAAGTTTAGTACATGCGTTAGAGACACTTTGAGAGTAAATTTAATGAGCTCATGACCTAGTTGTAGTGTTGTTGAAAGGTTAATTCCAAATACACACTTAGGCATGAATATGATGGTACCTGAAAGATTTGTCACCTATAGTAGTTTTAAGGGTTGAAGACTAGTCTCCCCTAATGAACCTAGAAGCTTTAGAATGAGTTATGTGGGTTTAGTATCAAGATACCCTTCCACGAATATGAACTTAAGTCAAGACTTAAACTGAACTCAATGGGACTTAATGCCTAGCACCAAGTGGATATGAATTTGAGATGGAAGCCCCTCCGTTTCACATAACTATGTGCCCACATATGTTACTTAGCTATTGCTTTCATCCAAGCTAAGAGTATAATTCAACCCTCGGCAAGTAGAACAACCCATTTTCGGTGTGGGTTAGACACTGAATTCAATGTTAGCTCACATGGTCTATGTCGATTAAGGCTTATGTTCCCAAATAGTGTAGTCGATTAGATAAAAGTATGAGTTGTGAACTATGGGTACTTAAGTAGCTTACTTAGTATGGTTAAGAGTATGGGATCTTTCGTATGCATGGCACAAGTATGCTCTAAAGATATACATGGTATGTTTCTTTTTTTTCTATTTTTTATGATTTGTGCTTATAATGTGTGCTTGACGGATTGTTGCTATAGTTGCCTTCCATGATAGGATTGAATAAAGGTGAGAGATTCCCATGGTTATGAGAGAGATTCCCTTGGTTATGAAAAGTAAGCTAATGAGGAGACCAAAGAGGGTAAGTATGACTAGGATGACTTCAAGGTTATGCTTAGTGTGAAGGGTAGTATGGGATCCCTTTCATGCATTGCACAAGTGTGCCTTGAGGTTACTTAAGAGTATGGTCCTATCTTGTTAAAGATGACTAAGAGTCAAATAATGCTTATATGATGCCTATGTTCGAGACTTTGCTTATTATGATTAGGATATTGCCTCTTATGTTATGATTCATGTTTCATGAAGTATTTCATATAATGTTGGATTATGTCTTAAATTCACTAACCCTTGTCTTATGCTCTTATGGTTATGCTAGCTATCATACTTGGTACATTTTGTACTAACGCATACTTTGCTTACATTCTAATCAAATGTAGGGTTTCGAGACTTGACTGCTACTTTGGAGATAGGTTTCTAAGGAGCTACGAAGTTGAAGACCTTGGTGAGTCATCATAGCTTTGAGGAAAAACCAACCATTTCCTTTATGTCTTTTATTTTCATTTTGAGACCATTTTGTAGGCTATGTCCAAAGAGTTTTATTCTAAAATGTGCATTAGATGGTTTGAGAAAAAGTATAGAAAGACTTCCGCTTGTTTTTATTAAAATGACTTCGATTGTATAAAGTTTTAAATTTTTCCATATTTTTCTATTATATTATGTTCATTATATGATAAGGGATTGTATGAGACTTTTCGGAGTCTTGTACGCCTTGTTACGTCTAGGGGGTACTCCTAGGTAGTGACAGTAGAGGGGTGGGGGCCGCACCAACATTTCACCCAAACTACTGGTTAGTAGTTTAGGACCTGGCGCATCGCATCAGAAGTGCGCCCCAGCTACTGCCCAGTAGGTTTATGGCTTGCACCCCATGCCACTCTATGAGCCAGGGTCGCCAAGTCCCCTACCCTTCTATCCTTCTTTTCCTGTCTGTTCCCTCGAATCCTACCTATGTTCTCTCCTTGATTTCCACACTTAAAAATCTTAATTAATCCTTGAGAGATCATTCATATCTTAAATAGACTTTTTAATTTACATTTCAAATTAAAGAGAGATTAAGAGGAAAATTGAAGAGGGTCCTTTGAGCCAAATTTAAGTATTCTTTTGAAATCAACTTTAGTTTTGAACTAAGTCTTAAGGAAGTAAGTATGTGAATGAGAAGAGTTGTACTCATGAGTTCTATATTTTCACTGAGATCCTTTATTAGAGTCATTCATGTGCATAATTCTGCATGAACTTTATGAATTGAGTATTCGTGAGAAGAGTAGTATCGTTGAGTTCTGATTTCCGAGTTCTTGAGTTATTGAGTTCTGAGTATTGATAACTATGAGGTCATTGAGGTCCTTGATTATTTTTTCGTTCATGACTATATTTTAACATGAACCCCGTTTTGAATTACAAGTTTTGAGAAGTCTGTGAAAACCAATTACGAGTTTTAAAATTGAGTTTTCAAGAAGTAAAAGATGTGTTTTGAGAAAGAGCTTTCAATTATGAATCGATTAGAGTATAAGCGAACTAAGTATTCCCAAATGTGTCATATTTACATTTATAAAAAATAAAATTTCATTAAAAAAAAGATTTTATGAATTAAAAGATATTCCGAGTAGTTACCTATTTTAAGGGGATAGTTTGAGCAGTTTCTCAAAATAGAGGAAGAGTATGTTTTTAAACATTGAGCATGAGTATACATTTTTGGGGGTAGTATTGAGCACCGATTTGGGGATGAGTTCAGATAACTCACATTCCTCATAAACCATGTAGCCAAGATGGGTAAAGAATCATACTTTTTAGATGAATATTTATTTCTTTTAAGCGTAGCTTACTGGATATACTTAGTTGAGGAGTTCTTTACCCTGGCAAGATATACGACAGTTCTGGCAGCGTGGGCAAGATGTTATATCATCATGTAGCTCATAGTGATGGTTGTCGGTTAGAGAATCTCTCAAATATGAGTAAAGAATTTATTATTGTAATTCGATCTAGTTTGAGTTCTTGTTCACTCTCTGCAAAGATTTATATATTGCATCTTATTATCACTGCTTCCATATTGAGTTGAATTAAGTTTAGTTGAGACAAGGTGAGTATGTCTTTCTTTTTATCATTTGAAGCTTATATTTATGTTTCAGCATTCCCCTTACATGCTCGTACATTCAATGTACTGACGTCATTCAAACTGCATCTTTCATTATACAGATACAGGTGTTCAGGGTCATTAACAGGCATTCCGTTGATACCCCTTGTAGGTGCTACTAACAGCCTCCTTGCTTCTGGAGGGATCCACATTTATTTTTCAGTTGTTAGGTTATAGTGAGCCTTGTCCCGATATCCTTCTATAATAGTAGCGGCTTCATAGATAGTAGTAGTTGAGGAGTCTTATACTTTCTTTCAGTTGTTTTACAAACTATAAATACTTCTATTGAGTACTTTCTAGACTTTATGAAGTTAAGTATTTGAGTTTTAAGGAATTTAATTCAGTTTTAAGCTTTTATTGTTTGAGTAAGTTTTCCTCTTGTAGTCACTCATGATGAGGGTTCGCTTGGGGACCAACAATGATTCTCGATTGCTAACAATGTCCAGGATGTAAACTCGGGCCATGATAGAGTATTAATAAGAGACTGACTATTAGCAAGAGAATGACTTACTTCTTCAGTAGGAAAGGCTTGATCTTCCATTGTAACTTTTGAACTTTTATTGTTGCTTTCTTATTTGCAGTAGGTGTTTTCATTCAAAACAACGTCTCTCTTGATAATCACTTTACCATTTGTTGGATTATACAATCTAAAAGCCTTATATTTAGAGCAATATCCGAAACAAATGCATTTTTTAGATTGTTCATCATGGTTTTTATAATGTCGAGAATTTATTAGAGCATATGCAATACAACCAAAAATTCTCAAATGATTTACCCACAACTTTCTACCTTTCAAGTTATCAAAAGGTGTTCGACCCATGACTGCTTTTGTCAGAGAGATATTAAGCAGATAAATTGTAGTGTGGAAAGCCTCGGCCCAAAATTGATTTGGAAGATCATTACTTTTTAACATGCTCCTGGCCATCTCCACTACAGTTTAGTTCTTCCGCTAAGCAATTCCATTTTGCTCCGTAGTGTAAGGTGGAGTCAATTCCTTGTGAATTCCATTTTCCTCACAAAAAAACTTAAATTCTTGTGATAAGAACTTGCCTCCTCTGTTGGTGTACATAACCTTTAACTTTGTTACCAAATTGGTTTTCGACCAAAGCGTTGAATTTTTTGAATCTTGCAAAAAATTTTGATTGAAGCTTCACAAAATATATCCAACTCATCCTACTGTAATAATCAGTTAGTAATAAAAAGTATCGAGAACCAGCGAGAGATTATTTTTCACAGGACCACAAAAATTTGCATGACCAATTTCAAGAAAACTAGTATCTCTTAAGGATTTTTCAACATGAAAAGAATTTCTATTTTGCTTGTCATATATACAACCTTCACGTGTATTTTCAACAGATCCTATATTTGGCAAACCATGAACCATCTTATTTTGGCTTAGCAATCTCAATCCATTCATATTCAAGTGTCCATAACGCAAATATCACATCTTAGATTCATCAAAATTATTTTCACTAACAATAAAAAGCTTGTTCAACTTTAGAAACTTCAAGTGGAAACATTTTATTATCTGTCACGGGAAAATTTGCTAAGATTTGATCAGACTTCTTATTCTTAATAACACATGATTCATAATCAAACAAGACAGAGATTCCACAACTCAACAATTTCCCAACACTTAGTAAGTTATGTGCCAAACTAGGAGCAAATAACACATTTTGAATAACTTTCACTTTACCTTGACTAGTTTGGACAACAATATTACCTTCACCTTCGACTTGAATTTCGTTATTATCACCAAGCCAAATTCTCGTCTTTTTTGTCTCGTCTAACTCTTTAAATTATTTTCTATCACCGGCATGTGATGGGAGTATCCATTTTCCACAAAGCAAACACCAGTCTTGTAATATACTGTGGTAGAGTGAGCCATGAAAAACACGCTTTCTTCTTCTTCTTCCTCGGCATAACTAGCTTGATCATTTTTATACAAGTAGTTAGCTTCTATATGGACAAACATATGGCATTTGTTACATTGCACTCCACTTTTGTGGCTATTTGTCCACCTATATTGGCTTGTGCCTCTACCACGTCCTCATGCTCCTTGTTCTAACAATTTCTCATTCTAAATGGGAAGATCTTCCTTCACTTGAAAATCGTGTTCTTCAATTCTCTCTATTGACTTATTGATCCGTGACTCGTGAGATTGCGAAGAGCCCATTAGTTCATCGAATAGAAACTTAGATAAGTCTTTTGGTCCCAATATGGCTACAACCACATGACAAAACTTTAAAGGTAAAATTCTTAAAACTTTTGAAACTACAATTATATCACCTATCTCTTCACCATATGATTTCATTTGACTTACCATGCCATTAAATCTTGATAATTTTTTTTTGCACAAATTCATTGTTTTTCATGAACAAGGTTTCAATATCATGACAAAGAGATTGTAGTTTCACAGTAATTACCTTTGCAGAACCTTGAAACTCAGTTTTCAAAATCAGCCAGGAATCTCTTGAGGCAGTAGCTGCTGCAATTCTTGAGAAAATTGACTCATGAATAGCTTGTTGAATAAAGAACAAAGCTTTTGCATCATTTTTTTTGATTTCTTTTAATCTCTTCTCTTCTTCTGCATCCGACTATGCTATACCAGTGAACCCATGTTCGATCAAGTCAAACAATTTTTGGGGCCTAAACAAGGTCTTCATCTTGATACTACAAAACTCATACTTCTCACCATTGAATACGGGTATGAGGGGTTGTGAAGAAAAGGATATACTAGTTGTTACCATAACTTTTTTTCTTCTTCTTATATTTCTCTCCTTGGTTGTTCCTTATCTCTTTATCGCCCGGTCAAAGACCGAATGCTTTCTCTGATACCACAATATAGGAAACATAAAGGTTCTTTAATTAAAAAACATAGAGCTACACAAAGAATTCGAAGGAAATACTTTCTAGAAGTGCCCTCCTTATTAACTGGAAACATCTGCTTTTATCGCATTACAAACTCGGAAAGATAATATCTATCCATGACTCCCACTTGACTAGAAACTAGGAAAGTGCCAGAAAAGTAGCAAACCAAATAACAACCTAAAAAGGGCTCTTTGAACTCTCACAAAAGACTTATTCAAACTCACAGTAAATAATTGACCCTACAAAGCCACTTAGTAACATAGACTTTTTCTTATTCAATTCTCAACAATTCTTATGTATCGCTCCCTCTACTTGACTAGAAGACATGATCATGTTTGTAAGTTCTTGTTTTCATCCCTTCCCAATAGCACCTACAGAAAGGAAGAACGTGCTCCGACATAACTCACCTGTAAATAGATAGAAGATAATACATTGATGGAGACCTTAATGATTATCTGAACTATTGATGTACATGTGAAATATTTTATAATGTTCTATTTGCATTTGTTGGGATGCGATGAATTTATGGAGACCTCTATTTTTTGACTTGCCGGTTTTTGAATTTAATACACAAGGAAACTATATAAACTTTGAGAAGTATTAATTTCTTCTCTTAAACCTGAAAGGTAAGATTAGAGCTATTTTGGAGTATCAAATACACTAGGTAAATTATCCGTTCTTCGCACAAGATTGAACTATTTTATTAAGCTTACATATGACCATTCGGTATGATACATACATTACATTGTCAAGAACATTTTATCTTAAGGCAAAGTGATCCCCCATATTTTAAAGTGCTACATTTTTAATTCTTTTTTGTTATACAAAAATTATAATTCATAGAGAGATTTAAGTATAAGAAAGAAGTCTAAGAAAATCTCCATGGAAATAGTTAGTCAGAAGTAACAAAATTTTGTAAATTCCAAAAAGTTATAAAGAACAACATCATACGTTAAAATAGAGACCGAAAGAGCCTCAAACAACTGCACTCCCAAGTAAAATGGAACATCACGTCCATATAAGAACATAATTTACTATATTCAAATGGGGGACCTTTGGCTCCTTTCTTATGAACCTCCATCAATCTCTTTTTTATTATAGTATGTTGTATCATGTATATGTGTAAAATGACCCTAAAATTATTAGTATCATAAACGTTTTTTCTCATTGTCTCAGAATAGTCATTACTATTGCTTAGGTTTCATATCAGCGGCCCCAACATATTGGGAATTGAATCATAGTTATTGTTATTGTTATTGTATGATGTCATAAATAATTAATGTAATAATCAATCAAGCAATAGGTGACATCTCAATGGAACTCTTCACAACTGGGTATCGTAAATCAAAATTTTGATACATACAATATTAAAATCACACAGTATCATTTTTTGAGCAGTTGAACTCACAAATATCCAAAATTAATTGTAAATACGACCTTACTTTCCTAACAATTAAGAAGAAAAATTGCTTAACATATTTTTCAAAAAGATAGTCTGTCGGGTTGTATCCAAGTATATAGTTCACAAATTTAATTGAAAGAAGCCAAAAGAAAGAGTTATCACTACAACAGAAATGATCTTTAACTGCAATTAATATATTAATGTCGCTAAATATGTATTTTTCATAGGTAACTAGTGCTCTTTATAAATGTCCCTAAAGTCTATAGTGATATTGAATATAATGACAATTAATTAATGTCAGTAAAGGCTCTAGTGCTCTTCGTTAGAATGCATATTTATTACCCATAAAATTATTTTTGTTATACTGTATTTTCGGCATCTGTTTATTTCAAGAAAATTTTATCTTTTAATATGCCCAAAAACAAGAGAGGAAGAAATAAGGAAAATTAGTCAACTTCCGATACAAGAGGTGGACTAATTGTCTCTATACTAGTATTCTAGGAAGAGTGCAATAATATAGAAAATGATTGTACCTAATATAACACAATCAAAATAATATAATAATTATGACAGCAAGAGAGCAATCTGTTTGGTCCTTTAAAAAGCTTCACCATTGGTTTCGTATAAGTGATCACATATTTGTTGTTGTATGTTGTCAAATATACAGCCACAGGCGGAGGTAGGTGGGGGTTCATGGGTTCGGACGAACTCAGTAACTCTTTCATATATCCTATATTTGTACTAGAAAATTAATTAAATATTTATGTATATTAATTTATGAACTACTATCAAAGTTGATTGACGGTTATTAACGAAATTAGACCCTCCAAACTCTTAATCCTGGCTTCGCCTCTGCACAACCAACAAAAAAATTTCCCAAAAAGTATAAGAAAGAACTTGTAGAAAGGGACAAAATAGAAGATGATTTTTCAATCATCCTTATGGGAATTCTTAACCGAGTTGAAAAAAAGTCACCAAAATAGCAAAATAAAATTGCAATAATTGCATGTAACAATATGGCTTACAGTAAAAGATTAAGCTTCATGAAATAGGAGGAAGAAAAATATGAGGAATGAAACACACTTCATAAGAAGCTTAATTAATATATTTGAATTTGATACCCCTAGAGCAGAAAAACCCTACAAAATAATAGTGGATGAAATAGAAGTTTTTTTCACTAATGAACCAAATGTAATAAATTTAACCATTCAAGAAACGTTATGAGTTGTGGACTCGGAGGTGCAAGAGTATTAATGTCGCATTGCAATTGAAATAAATTTTCTTTGTATATATAAAGAAACTTGTAGAAAGGGACAAAAGAGAAGAGCAATTTTCAATCATCCTTTATGGAATTTTTCACAAAGTTAAAAAAGTAAACAAAATATTAAAAATAAATTACAATAGTTATATGAATCACTATGACTTACACTAAAGATTAAGCATCATGAAATAAGAGGAAAAAAACTTTGAGGAATGGAACACACTTCATAAGAAGATTAATTATTGTATTTTAATTCGACTCCCCTATAGCCAAAAAAACCCTAAAAATAACCATCGTAGACAAACAAGTTTTTCTTGCTAAAGAACTAAATGTAATGAATTCAACCATTCCAACATCATTACGAGTTATGGATTGAGAGGTTCTAGAGTAATAATGTCGCATTGCAATTAAAATCAATTTTCTCTGTTATTCTTTCTTCTTTTGGTGCATTGGAATTAAGTTGTGAATGAAAAATTAAGAATTTGTAACTTTTGCGAAAAGTTATGACTTTTATAAAAAGTTGTGACTTTTCTAAAGAGTTATGACTTTTGTGAAAAGTTGTTACTTTTCCATAAGGTTGTGCCTTTTAAGAATCGTTAAATAAGAATCTTGATTTGTGAGGGCTCCACATAGGCGGGTTAGCTATTGCAAACAGGCGCAACTTTTAGCAAGAGCAGCAAGAGTGGTAAAACAATGAACACGAGAAGAGGCTATTGAGGGCTGAAGCGACCTTCCTATTGCAAAGGGGAAGGGTAGGTTTTGAAATAAATAAATAGAAAGAGAATCCTTGCTTCTTGAGGTGCCACATCACCGGGTTGAGGGTTTTCATAAATATGATATGATATGATATATGATTTCCAAAATTTGCCTATTTAGATGAAGAAGATTGGATGTCTTAACGCATTCCCTAGTATAGATGAGACTTTTTTACATGTTTTGGCAAGCATGATTTGATTAATTTATCATGAAGATTGTTTACTAATTAATTCTTGATTACTAGGCTAACATTCAGTTCTCATGAGCGATGTATTCTTTTCCACTCTCTAAGAAAATATGGTGAACATATAACATATTTTTCTGCCCACCCTGAAATTCTTGTAGACCTGAATGATATAATTAGGCATGTTATGTTACTTTCTATAACAGTTATACTTTAGTTATAGTATCCAATAGCTTCATAACTTTCTTTCCCTGTTTTGAGATGTTTTATGTCTTGATTGTTATTTTCGTCCTATTTTTTGCAATTGATCTTGTATGGGGTGATCTTACGTTCTTAAAACAGACATTAGTTTTTCTCTCATAAGCTATAGAGTAAACAATTATTGTCTGTTGGGTTTAGGTTTCTTTCTATTTCACTATAGTAATTTTACCTAGAGGAGTCCACTGATAAAATTTCACTTGATTGACTAATAAATAAGATTCTAGTTTCGGATTCTTCAAAGTCGTTGTTTACTTTTGTTTTTCAATTAAACTTGTTTCTACAACTTCTTATTGTTGGAGTATAGGTGATGTAGATATTTCGTAGGCTTATCCCATAGAGGGAATTGTTTTTTTTCAAAAGACTCTTATGATGATTGTACTCTAAATTTACTATTCTGCTACATCAACAATCGTGGTGCTTCTTAAATGTTTAAAGATTTTCTTCTCCTAGATCTTTCCATTTAAAAATTGTTTCACCCCAATAATATTGTTGTTCTAGTTCCTTAATTGCTTGCTTCTATAACTTAAGAAAGCAAGTCGAAAGTGTTGTCATCCACCCAACCACTGACCCGAATAAAAACTTCAATTTCCAAGTGTTAATTTTTTTTCTGTACTTTTATGATAGCCTTTAATCTTATTTTGAAACTATACCTTGAATTGAAATGTCAATATATGTTGTGTTTGATTTTTAGGCTTTTGTAAAATTTCCAGGTCCTTCATTGAAACTAATTCAATAGAACAAGTTTGTAAACTCATATATTTCATCTTGTAAACCTTTATTTTCGTATTTTAGATTCCATGAGAGTGATTTTAATGTCAAAGTACTTTATACTTGAAAAGGGGGAGATAATATTCCATTACAACAAGAGTTGAAGGCAATAATCAACTTCTTATGTTTTTTTAAAGCTAATTTTACTTTTCTTCTGCTGAAATTCCAGAGTCCATCTGCTGGCGATCTAGACTTGTTATTGGTGATCTTTAATGTGATGATTCCTACACTTGTTTGTAGCCATTTTGTTCTTAATCACCTTTATTTGGCTGACCGCATTGCAATTTAGGTATGAACAATAGTTGTGTCATTCACATAGAAAACCCATATTCAGACCCTGTCTCAATCTCAACTAAAAAAAAGGAACAAACATGTGACACTAAATTATTTTGTACAAATATTTATGGGCCTTTTATTGATTGTTTTGTACCATTGGAATCACTCCACTATTACTAGAACGGTCGTCTTCTTTGATTCTCATGTGCTTCGTACTTAGAGAAATATTTCAGTATATCATTTCCATATGTCAAATATTTATTGCCATAGAAGAATTTGTTTTTTCGCATGAGTCATGAAGTAGATAAAAAGCCTAGTTGTATGGCTTATACCTTATGGCTTATAAAACATTGACGGGGTAATGCATCATAATTTAATGTTTTGACACTTATTTTATCTCTCCTTGCTTAAGAATAAACATCTTGCATGTCACAATGAAGTGGTTGGACTTGACATAGATTTGTTTTTCCAGTGGTTATCAATTATACCTTTCTCAGGCGGTGGTTACAATGATGTTGCAGATGTAAAATACCTTGCTTTTGCATTCATGGTGTATTTTACTGTTTAGGGTGTTTTGAAAATGAGCATTTCTTGTATTATTAACGCATCTCCTACTATTTTATTTTCTATTAGACACTTTCCTCTTTGTGCTTCATTTTGCTTTCTAGGGAGTTATGTGAGGTCCATATGATTATTCACCAGTCTAGCTAACTTAGGATTGAAGTGTAGTAGTTGTTGTTGTTTACAATGGCACTACTATTCATAATAGCATCCTTAATCCCAAGTTAGCTAGATAGGTGAATAATCATATGGACCTCACAGAACTCCCACGAATGCAAAAGGAAGTACAAATAGGAAAGTGCGCAATAGAAAATAAAATAGTAGGAGATGTGTAAATAATACCATAAATGGTCATGTTCAAAACATCCTAAAAAGTAAACAGGCCATCAATGCAGAACCAAGGCATTTTGCATCTGCAACATCATTGAAACCACCACTTGAGAAAGGTAGAGCAGATAACCACCGGAAAAAAAATCTACGTCTCTTGTCCAGCCACTTCATTGTGACATGCAAGATGTTTATGCTTAATCAAGGAGAGGTTAAATAAACCTCAAAACATTAAATTATGATGCATTATAGCCATCAATGTTTTATAAGCCATAGGCGATAGGCCATACACAAATTCTTCTGTTGCAATAAATATTTGACATATGGAAATAACATAATGAAATATTTCTCTAAATATGGAGCATACGAGGATCAAAGAAGAATATCATTCTAATAATCGTGGAGTGATGCCAACTGTATAAAACAGTCCATAAAAGGCCCATAAAAATTTATACAAAATGATTAAGTGTCACATGTTTGCTCCTTTCTTCTAGTTTAGATTGAGAAAGGGTCTGGAGATGGTTTTTCTATATGAATGACACAAGTATTGTACATACTTAAGTTGCAATGGGGTCAGCCAAAAAAAGGTGATTAAGAACAAAAAGTATACAAACCATTGTAGGAATCATCACATTAAAGATAACCAACGACAGGTCTAGTTTGCTAGCAGATGGGTTCTTGAATTTCAACAGAAGAAAATTAATATTAGCTTTAAAAAATATAAGAAGTTGATTATCGACTTCAACTCATGTTGTAATGGAATATTATCTCCCCCTTTTCAATTATACAGTACTTGGACATTGCATTCACCGTCATGGAATAATATCTCCCCCATTTCAGGTTAAGACTAGTGCTATTTTTTAGTATCAAGTACATTTCTAAAATTGGTCTATTTGGATGAGAAGATTCAATGTCTTATTACATTTCCTACTCTACATGAGAATTTTCAACATATTCTGGCTATTATGATTTAGTTAATTTATTGTGAAAGTTGTTTGGTAATTAACCCTTTATTACATAGCTAATTAACACATCTCATGAGCAATGTATTTTTCATCCCTCTCTGAGCAAATATGGTGAAAAAATAAGTTTTTTTTTTTGACACAAGGTAATGTTGTATTCCATAACATTACGGAATGTCGGCCACCTCTAAAAATTGTTACAAAAAGAAAAGATAGAATCTTGATTTACAATGCTCCGAAGAAATCTACATAGTCATTTGTTTCCTCTATACAATTCTCTTTACACCAAAAAAATTATATGGAGACTAGGAAGTTCCATTTTACATCATTAATGTACTTTGATTTATCTTCAAAGCATCTCTTATTTCTTTCTTTCCATATTGCCCACCAAATACATGAAGGTATCATCATTCACAACTTCTTCTGCCTCTTGCTTCTCCCCTTTTGATCCAACAGTTTAGTAGATCAATTGTCTCCTCAGGCATTGTCATTTGAATCTTTGTAAGAGTGAAAAATAGTTGCCAGAGTTGAGCTGTAATTTGGCAGTATAAGAATAGGTGGTTATTGGTTTCTCCAGTTTCATTGCCCAAAAAACATTTAGGAACTAAGGTTATTCCTTTCTTTTGGAGGACTTCTTGAGTGAGGCATGCTTTTTAGTCATCAATCAAGTGGAAAACTTTATTCTATGAGGGACTTGATTTTTCCAATGGTGTTTTCAAAGTTTTGGAGCTTCTCCCAATGCTGAGTTGTTCTCCTTCTTGTTATATCCTTTTATTGATAAGATGCCATCTTCTGAGTGAGTCAATATTAGGGAATCAGAATGAGTGACTATTTCATTGAAAGTCTCCCACAATTTTTTGAAATTTGCTGCCCTTTCAACTTCCCAATCATTGAGTTGTTTTCTAAAGATTATGTTCCATTCCTGGAGGACCAGCAATAAGCCACACTGGATATAGGATTGCTGCTCAAAAATGCCATATCAAGAAAGGCCTCATAAAAAGAGGGATGGGTCCATAAGGAGCTGATTAATGTCTTGAAACCAACTCTATAGCTATTGTTCACCTCATTAGAGACCCAAGGGCTCTCTTGGCCATACTTATGAGAGATGACCTCCTTCCAGAGAGTTGTCTCCTTCTCATTGAACCTCCATAGCCACTTAATCATAAGGCAAGTGTTATAAAGGTTTAGGTTTTAGATGCCTAGGCCACCATGTGTATTACTCAGTTGAACCATGATTTCACGTATCAGGACACTTCATCCAATACTAAGTGCCAACAATCGTTAGTTTGTAATACACCCAACTAAGTGAGTTGGGGTCGAATCCCACAGGGAGTGGTTTATAGTTGAGAATCAATAGGCAAGTAAGAATATGTTCAAGTCAATCATAGGTAAAAGCATCTGCGAATAAAATCATGGTTCATGTTTAAGGTGACACAAGTGTCAAATATCAGGGGGTTTATTTGTAATTATCAACTACAAAAGCAAATAACACGAAAATAACAAATATAGAAACGGGTTCTTGGGATGTGATTGGATTATGGGCTAAGGTAGACAAATGGGTGATTGGAATTAATAGTGAATAGTTGTTAATCAGTGAATAAGCTAGACTTTAGTGGGGATAAATTTTCTCTTGAACAATTTTCCCCAAATCAAATTGGTTTCTCTCTAACACCAATAGGCAGCAATTAAGAACAGCCTTTGCTTTATTCCATTCACTCTCTCGAGATGAATGTGTGGAAATGGATTTAGGATTCACTCTTTCGAGCTGAACCCATGACAACCCAATACCCACAGACCATCAAATCAGTAATCTTAGTTTTAAAACCTCTCTCTCGAGCAAGCCAAAACACGAAGGTAGAGTTGCATTTGCAACTACAAACCTTTAGATTAAGCCACAATTACTGAATCAAATCACTTTTAAACAACATTTACACTATCAATTAACAATACCCAACAGCTTAATTAACACATAATCACAGAATCACACTCTAAGAATTGGGGTTTTAGCTAGACTTCATAAAAAGGTAAAAATCAATACCATATTGTGTTTTCATCAACTAAGTAAGATTAATTTCGTCTTTACAAAGGTCTAAAATGAAGAATCTTCAACACCCACTTCCAATTTCTCAGAAATGGAAATCTTCAGATCTTCAAAGCTAATGAAAACTTGTCTCAATATTCAGTTCTAAGCTCTCAACTTGAAAACTGAACAATAATCTATAATAATGTCTAAATGCATACTAAAATAAATATTCAAAAATTTACTTATAGTTGCCAAAAATATGTTGCGAAGGACCATTCGGCGCAATCAGTCGGGATTGCTGATCCACTCGGCGATCCGTCCTTTGGTCAATTCCATCGCCTTTCAGCTTTGGCCTTCAGCATCTTCAATTTCTATAACTTTGGGCGATCAGCTCTGCATCACGGAACCATTCAAAGATTCGTCGACTTCTCTTTTTTATCGCCGACTTGATTTTCTCCTTCAAGGCTTGGCACACTAGAACATTAGGTGAGACAATGACCATTCAGGGATTCGCCCAATGGATTAGGCGATCCTCAATCCTTCTTTTCTTCATTCTTTCAGCTGCCTTGTTCCTTTTTGCTCATTAGTGTCTATGCTTTGTTCTGCAATCCAAAACCTGAAAATCAAGGATTTACATCAGTTATTGGCACACAATCTACATTTAAGGACATTAAATCTATTAAAATGAAGCCCTAAATGAGTCCAAATCGTAGACTCATCAACACCCCCAACTTAAAATTTTGCTTGCCTCAAGTAAACCTCAAGTTTAGCAGTTCAAAAAAGATGTCTCAAACAGTGCTACACAAGACTCAATTGTTCATGCACATAAAAGACTCAACTTACTCATGCAAGGATCAATTTTGCACTCAAAGATTCAAGTTTTGACTCACCACTATCAAAGATTCTCAAGTTCGCAATACTTGCTTCAAATGCAAGTTCAAGCTTAACAAAAGTACTCAAAATGCCCTCACACAAAGAATGATTCCATATTCACACACAATGGTTCACAATTTAAAGCTTCGGAATAAAATGCAATTCTCATACTCACAAAGATGAACACAATGCATGATTTCACCCATAGGTTTACCCATATTTTCCAATCAATCCTTGTTTCAGGTGACTCAAGATAAAAAAAAAAAATTTCAATGCTTGTAATGGGGTTGAGTGCAAAGGTACTGTCATTTAGGCTCAATGGTTGTAATCCTCATGAAATGTGGTGTGAACTACACTTTCTTCCTTTTCATCATCATTTTCACTCATGCTCACAAGTCACCCAATTACTCACTTTCCATGGACTATTGGAAACCCCATTTCTTTTTGCCTTTTCACAACTTTATTCCACAACTTTTTCATTCATTTGTTCTTTTTTTTCTCTTTTTATTGGTATGTAGGGGTTCCATTATTCTCAAACCATAGGTCAAAGAGGACTTTTTTGCATTACTTAATTTACCTTCTCTTGGCCTAAGTTGGCTATTAAAACAAACCACAACTCATGAGGATTATGGGTTATGGATCAAGAAAGGTCACAATTTCATCAAGTTTCTTCCAAGAAAAGTTTAAGGCTCGAAGGGTGTTCAAACACTCACAAGGTAGGCCACAAAAAGAGGTATAATGTCAATTTGTTTCACACTCTTCAAAGTTGCCTAAGATCATATCAAGAGATTGCATCACTTAGTCAACTGGACCAACGGGGTAAATTCTAGGTTTCATCACACATGGTTCACAGTAAGTTCATCAAACAAGGCTCAATTTGACAAACAAGAGTCCACACTTTCGCTAGTGTGTAATATTCATCACAAGAGACTCAATTTGATACAAGGCTAGTCACAATGAGATGCAAAAAGTTCACATATTGTGTATGCAACATCATTTCGCCTCATCATAGCCGGACATTCATTTTTGATCGATTATGAGCACTATTCCAATCATCGATATTAATCAAAACTGATACTCAAATTTGCAAGAGAACAGCCACATTCAACACAAACAAGAGATGGCATCATTTTTTCTGAGGGTCCAAAAATCATTTACCATTAAGAACACGGAACCACAAGCTCAATTATCCACAAAAGTAGTGTAACACACAATTATAGCCCAAAACCTAAATATATACACAAAACAAAAGTCACAAACGGTCACAAAATGTGGGCCTCACCCCACCACAAATAAAATCATTTGTCCTCAAATGCAAACAAGAATATCCAAAAGTCAAAATAAAGTAAAATAGAGTGGGAGGTAAAGAAGGAATCCTATCTACTTGGTCACTCCATCTGTCGGGGTATCAGTTCCCTATACATCAATCTGGACTGAGGCATCAGTGCTCGAAGTCACCTCAGAATGAACAACTCCACTGGACCCACCCATGGATATCTCTGTTAGCGATGTCTAGATCAACGAGTGCATAGTTGTCTCCTCAAGATCCAGCAAGTCTCTATATATGCTCTCCTCCCTGATCTCTATCAGCTCCTCATCGGTCTCTGCCTCTGACTCAACAACTGTTGCATCATCCCTATGCACATATTATGTGGTAGCCAGAGGAATCTCTAAAGTCTTAAGAGTGTCCAAATCATCTGAAACCTCCAGTAAAGAAGTGAAGTTAACAGAGTTTCGATAGTCTGCATCCTTCCTCAAATCTGCTACCTCGGCTTTCAAAGTTGTAACCTCGGAGGTCTCCCCCTGCCTGCTCTCACAAGCCTCAACTCTCATGGTGAGAGTGTCAATAGAAGTCTGGAGGGGGGTCAGTGCAGCAATGATGGAACTCTCGATCATCCATGAGATAGATCTCTCAAGTCTGGTCGCCCTCACATCAGCTGAATGGGCCAGATTCCCCATCTTTAGGAGCATACCCTGAGTGATCTTCGGTGGATGGGCAGAGGTAGAGGTACCTGGGGCCTGTGATGAAGAAGAAGGGGCAGATGTACTTGAAGGGCTGGAGGCCGGAGTAGGAAGAGAGGCCACTGCAGGTATCGACTCAATATCCACCTCCAGGGATGTGTCCACCGAAGCTACCCTCCTCTTGTCAGCCACATCTCTAGTATACTCAGCTTCAATACGTCGAATGTCAGTGGAGGAGGAAGGTGTAACCTTAAAATCTCTCGCATCATCCCAAGGTACTCCAGTACACCAGTATAGCTCTGTGATCAAGACCGGGAATGGCAATGAGGTCTGACTCTGTTTGGCTCTCATGGCCATTTGTTACTCAATAATAAGGCCCAAGTCAATGCACCTTTTGGATATGATATACCCCAGGCATGCCGCCTTAGGATGGCGGAGGATAGACTCGTCCTGGGATGGCATAATGGTGCTGCTAATAAAGCCAAACCAGAATCGGGCAGCACTACTCAGGTCTCTCTTCTTAATGGTGGCTCGTCCCTCGATCCACCTTGGGGTGGTATAAGAAATCAGAGGTGCCAGCCAACCCTTTAATTCATCTAGTGACTGAGCGATAGGCAATCCAAACTTCCTTACCTCGAAACATGACAGACTTGACCTGTCTGAAGTCGCTTGCTTTCTTCTTGCTCTTTGGGACCAAGGCACCATATGCTACACAGAACTGCCACAACCATGAAAGAATATACAGGCCTTCGGGCCTGGTGAACCACTCGAATCTGTGGAAGTGAATGGTGTCCCTAACATCAGAGTATTTGCCCTCAAGGCCCTCTGTAGATAATAAGTTCTCCTCCAGAATCGTTCGCAACGCATCCCCTTTCAACCTGTTGAGAAGCCTAGAAGGAGGGATAACTGGTGGCACATGAGCTATAGGAGGTGATGGATCTAGCACTAATTCTGTTGGTGTGGGGACTGGAGGGACTCTAGTTGAATTAGGGTGAGATCTAGGTCGGATCTCATCTCGCCAGGACTGCAACGGCTGGTCATCCTCAGACTCAGATAAAGCAGCCTGGGAGTCAGTAGTGGCTTTCTCAATTGTAGTCCTGTTGCCCCTGCTCTGACCTCTAGTTGGAGGCTCTTGGCTTCCTCTTTTTGGAGGATTAGATCCCCCTTCATTTATTATGATACCAAGTGCTCTTTTCCGGGGTGGCATGTCGATGTTGGTATTTACCATGTCTGCCAAACATCGGGAAAAAGTTAAAAATCATTTAATCAAATGCACAGATAAGCAGTTCCAAATAGACTCGCCAACTGGGTCGGCGAGTTGCCAAATCACTTTGGTGAGCTAGATCAGGCTCGCCGAATGGATTGGCTCAAAATTCTCAGAACAATTTGACATGTCGGTGAAGCGAGGGCCTTTCGGCAAACCGCCGACAGCATTCGGTGAGCAAGGATTAGCCCGCCGAAAGTTACAGCGCAATTTAAGGCTAAGGGGTGCAGACAAAGGGCGATCAAGAAGAATTTTGGTGAGTCACCGAGTGCCTTCGGCGACCTCAAGCTTCTCGCCAAAAGTTATAAAAACAAAACTACTTATTTGGCATGAAATTAAAGGAGAGATGGGGAACTTTGGCGAATCGCCGAGTGGTTCAGTGAGCTCGACCTAGCTCGCCAAACGACCCAAGGTGCCTACTTTCAACCCTACTTATCGAATTAAACCCTGCAACCCCCGAAAATAAAATCAAAGCATGCACTCATAAATTAAAGCAAGACCAAATACACTCATTACCCCGGGATACTCAGACTTCTCCGGATTTTGCCAAATTTGGCCATTTGACAATTTTTCCCTTAAGAATGACGTCACCCACTCTATAATTGGGTAAATTACGTTATTTGGCCCAACTACGGGTTACTTAGACTTCATTCGACTAGACCCAACAACATGCAAACACAACCCCACAAATTCTAACCATTTTTAAGGCATAAAATTATGGGAATTAAACATGATAAACAATACTAGCAAGATTATCAAATTAAAACAGGCACATACAACACAATTAAGATAAGAGACGCCCAGCACACAACACTAAGATATGATCATTTTAATAAGAGTTCAAAATCCTAAAAGGAAACTCAGGGTTTGAAAACCAACCTTTGATGCCGATTAAAATGATGTTGAAATGCTAGACGGCAATGTAATCCACTCCGAACACAGTTCCAACGACTAAAACAAGGTAGAAATTAAAAACAATATAGTGAACTAGAGTGAGGGTGTGAGTTTGGGGAGTTCAAAAGTGACAGAAAGTGAAAGAGTTGGAAGTTTAAACCTTTGGCCTTTTAAAAACCGTCCAGGTCTCGCCCATTCAGCGACATTAGTCGTGCTCACCAACCCACTCGGCGACATGCCGAGTGGTCACTTAGTTCCCCGAGTTTTACAGGACCTACAGTTAATGTGGTAGTCCAAACAGCGGACTAGACCGCGATCACCGACCTGGTCAGCGATTCTCCAAGTTTATCTTGGGCTCGCCTAGTTTTACAAACTCCAATCTAAAATTGTCTTGATTCTAATAGCGGTCTAGGTCGGGTTCGCCGACCTCTTAGGCGACGCACCAACTGGACCATTAGCTCGCCAACCACCAATTTTCAAACATTGTCCACACTTTAACCTGCACAAACAACACACCATTATTTCTTAATGCAAAAATAAAGCGATAAACACTTGGGTTTCCTCCCAAGGAGCGCCTTAGTTAACATCGTGGTATGACTTCACCACTCAATTGTGACTTATGGGGTAGAGACGAGACAACACATGACCTATTTGGGCCTCCAGCAGCTGCACATATATGGAATGGGAAGCCGTCATCTCATTCAGCAGTGAGAGATTCTCTTTCATCTCATTCAACACTTTGTCGTGCTGTTCGACTTTGCGGAGAATGTGATAGAGTATCTCTTCTATTTGTCCACCCTCGTACAATTTGGGCTTTACACGCTCGTGATGGGGAATGTACCAGTCTTTCTTTTTATCCGGTGCTTCCAAGTCCATGATATTTTTGTCCACTAGATGAAGTTGAGTTAACAGAGTGGCCAAGGTCTGGTCCTTATCGGTCTCCTTATTGGTCTTGGCCATGTAATCGAGAAGTGGGGTTGCTATAGTGTAGGGTAGTCGTGAGAGACACCCCAGAGTCATTTGGTTAGCCACTCCTCTATTTTCTGGACCAAGACCTCTATAGAAGTAGTCCAATAGCATGTTTTCTTAGATGCCATGAGCTGGGCATTGTAGTAATAATGACTTAAACCTCAGCCATAGCTCATGGATTGACTCACCCTCTATTTTTCTGAAACTTATGATGTTATCCCTAAGAATCATCATTCTCAAAGAAGAGAGGTCCATTTGGTCACCATTGCTACAAGATATGCTCCTTTATACTGCTCTAATCAACAACAAACAAACCAAAACTAAAAATTAAGTAAGTTCAACTATGACTATTCAAGAACAAAACTCAACTTAACCAAAAATTCTCAAGTCACACCATTCCCCGGCAACGACGCCATTTTGATTTCACATATCATAACACTTCATCCAATACTAAGTGCCAACAATCGTTAGTTGGTAATATAATCCAGATAAGTGAGTTGGGGTGGAATCCCACAGGGAGTGGTTTATAATTGAGAATTAATAGACAAGTAAGAACATGTTCAAGTCAATCATAGGTAAAAACATCTACGAATAAAAGCATGGTTCAAGTTTAGGGCGACACAAGTGTGAAATATCAAGGAGGTTTGTTTGTAATTATCAACTACAACAGAAAATAACATGAAAATAACAAATAAAGAGACGAGTTCTTGGTACGTGATTGGATTATGGGCTAAAATAGACAAATGGGTGATTGCATTTAATAGTGAATAGTTGTAAATCAGTGGATAAACTAGACTTGAGTGGGGATAAACTTTCTCTGGAACAATTTACCCCGAATGTAATTGGTTTCTCTCAGACACTAATAAGCAACAATTAAGAACAACATTCGCTTTAGTCCATTCACTCTCTCGAGCTGAATATGTTGAAATGGGTTTAGGATTCACTCTCTCGAGCTGAATATGTTGAAATGGGTTTAGGATTCACTCTCTCGAGCTGAACCCATGATAACCCAATACCCACAGACCATCAAATCAGTAATCATAGTATTAAAACCTCTATCTCGAGCAAGCCAAAAATACGAAGGTAGAGTTGCATTTGCAACTACAACCCTTAAGATTAAGCCACAATTACTGAATGAAATCACTTTAAACAGCATTTACACTATCAAATAACAATACCCACCAGCTAAATCAACCCATAATCACATAGTCTCAACCCAAAAATTAGGGTTTTAGCTAGACATTATAAAAAGGTAAAAATCGTTACCAAATTGTGTTTCCATCAACTGGATAAGATTAATTTTATCTTTACAAAGGTCTAAGACGAAGAATATTCAAAACCTACTTCCAATTTCTCAGAAATGGAAATCTTCAAAGTTAAGGAAAAATTGTCTCAATACTCAATTCT
The DNA here is from genome assembly GCA_029582545.1 of Solanum lignicaule. Taxonomy (NCBI): domain Eukaryota; kingdom Viridiplantae; phylum Streptophyta; class Magnoliopsida; order Solanales; family Solanaceae; genus Solanum; species Solanum lignicaule. The sequence goes on along the minus strand of JAJOOF010010003.1, from coordinate 12,427 downwards.
AAGCTCTCAACTTGAAAACTGAATAGTAATCAATAATAATGTCTAATTGCATACTAAACTAAATATTCAAAAATGTATTTATAGTCGCCAAAAATATGTTGCAAAGGACCATTCGGCGAAATAGTTGGGATTGCCGATCCACTCGGTGATCCGCCCTTTGCTCAATTCCATTGCCTTTCAGCTTTGGCCTTCAGCATGTTCAATTTCTGTAACATTGGGTGATCTAGCTCGGCATCACGGAACTGTTCAGTAATTTTCCGACTGCTCCTTTCTATCTCTGACATGATTTTCTCCTCTAGGGCTTGGCACACTGGAACATTAGGTGAGACAATGGCCATTCGACGAATTGTCCAATGGATTAGGTGATCCTCAGGCCTTCTTTTCTTCGTTTTTTCAGTTGCCTTGTTCTTTTTTGCTCATTAGTGTCCTTGCTTTTTTCCTCAATCCAAATACCTGAAAATCAAGGATTTACATTAGTTATTGGCACAAAATATGTATTTAAGGACATTGAATCTATTAAAATGAAGCCCTAAATTAGTTTAAATCACGGACTCATCAAACGACTTCCCATTTCACTAAATTGTAGCCACCCATACATTTTTCCCTTTCCATAGGACGTCTTTTCTAAATCTGTTACGCTTTTTTATCACAATAGATGGCATAGTAAATAGAGACATATGGTAGGTATGGAGTGACTCTAAAATAGAGTTGATAAGAGTAACTCCCCCCCCCCCCACCCTCCTAGAGATAAATATTGGGCTTTCCATAGTGAAAGATTAGATGCTTTTAGAAATATGCAAAGGAGCTACAACAGTCCAAGTTATTTATACTGTAGGGTTGTTATTTCCTGCTTAGCAGTTAATTAGTTCATATCTTATCCCTAGTTAGTTTCTAATCTTCTCCCTAATCCTTCAGAGTTGATTAGCTTGGAAACTCAATAAATTAATTTATTATATAATGAAGTAAGTAGATTTTCTTTTATAAATTCTTCTTTGCTGGTTTATCAAATTTTGTTCCAAGTTGTTCAATAACAAAAGAAAATGAGATTCTTATGTTCTTCCTTCTTTGTAAGCTAACAATTGGTATCAGAGTTTTTTTTATTAAGGGATCTGTGGGTGTTTCATAATAGTTAGGATTGTAATCAAGAAAACAAGATTGAAAACGAGGGGGATGAAAGGATCAGAGGTACGCAAGTGCTAAATCATATAAGAGATTTTGAGATGCAGAAGATGAAAGAAACTAAAAACAATCAAAGATTACTGTGAAAGGATCTTGAACATAAAAACAGGGTAAGATTGCTTGGTTCTGTATTTAATGATTCATGTATTGTTGAAAAGATTCTGGTAACTATGTCGGAAAGATTTGAAGCAACCATAACTACTTTGGAAAACACTAAAGATCTGTCCAAGATCACCTTCACAGAGTTATTGAATGCTATGTAGGCTCAAGAATAATGAATATTCATGAGCGAAGAAGGAAATACTGAGAGAGCATTATTTTCCAAGCCTCAAGATAGACGAAAAAACAAAAAGAACAAGAACAAGAAGAATGGTGAAGGCATTTCAGCAAGTACTACTAAAGGAAAAACTGGACACTTAGAGAAAAGTTTTCCTCCTTGTAAGAATTATAACGAGAAAGGCCATCCACCATATAAATGTTGGAGAAGGCCTGATGCTAGATACACAAAATGGAATTAACTTGGGCATGAAGCTGTCATATGCAAGAACTATGGTCAGCAACAAGAAGTAGATGCTTAGATTGTTGATGGTGAGGAGGAAGATCAACTTTTTTTTGCCATATGTTTTTCAACCAGATCATCGAGCGAGTGTTGGTTGATTGACAATGGATGCACTAATCACATGACAAGTGATATATATGGCTTCAAGGAATTGATCCCCCACGACCATTATTAAAGTCAGAATCGGTTATGGTGACCATCTTACTATAAAAAGGAAAGTAATCATTGCTATTTCAAGTCATTCAGGTACTAAAACAATTTCTGATGTGCTTTATGTACCTGCCATACATCAAAACTTGCTTAGTGTTGGTCAATTGATGGAAAACGGCTACAAATTAATTTTGAAGATAAACATTTCTTGATCAAGGATGCCTTTGATCAAGAAATGTTTAAACTGAGAATGAGAGGCAAAAGTTTATCATTAGATCCATTTGAGGAGGAGAATATTGTTTTTTCAACTAAAGAAAGTGTTGAAGAAGTATGTCACAAGAGACTTGGACACTATCATTATGAAGGGTTTCCTAAAATGTAAAAAAATGAGAATAGTTAAGGACTTACCTGTTTTAGAATTAAATTCTTCAAATTGTCTTCCGTGACAATATGGAAAACAAAACAAACTTTCATTTCCAAAGACAACTTGGAGAGCCTCGAACTAATAGCAACTAATTAATACCAATATAGCAGGACCTTAAAGGAATCCCTCACTAAAAGGTAGTCTTTACTAAATTATTTTTGTTGATGATCTAACCCGCATGTGCTGTATTTATTTTCTCAAGCATAAGTCAGAGGCTAATAATGTATTTCAAAAGTTTAAAGCAAAAGTAGAATATGAAGCTAACTGTAAAATTCAGTCCATAAGAACAGATAACGAAAGGGAATACACTTCTCACCAGTTCAATATATTATGTGAAGAAGAAGGGATTCATCATCGACTTACTACTCCCTATACTCCACAACAAAATGAAGTAAGCAAGAGAAGGAACATATACATTATGCATATGACCAGATGCTTATTGCACGAGAAGAACTTGCCAAAGAAATTTTGGGCAGAGGCAACAAATACATCAGTTTTCCTTCAAAATAAGCTTCCCACAAAGAAAGTAAAATACCGAACTACAAAATAAACCACCGTTAAATTTTCTTTAAGTGTTCAGTTGTCTCTGTTTATCCTACGCTCCTAAGGTTATAAGAGATAAACTAGATAAAAAAAATTGTCCCAGGAATTCTTATTGGATATAGTTCTGTTTCAAAGGCATATAAGGTATTCCAACCACAAACTGAATATATAATCTTTAGTAGAGATGTATATTTTATGGAGAATGAAGAGTGGTGTTGGGAAGACACAAAGAAATATGTCTTTAACACTTCTGACAAAGCAGAAAAGTCTCCTACCAAGTCTTTTGAAAAGATAATATCACTCTCACGGCAGGATGAAATGGTGGATCATTTACTAGTCAAAGGTACTCGACAACTTTCGGATATATATCAGAGATGTAATGTAGCAGCATGTGAACCTTTTGTGTACAATGAAGCCAAAATGATGAAAAATGGGTGACTGCAATGAAAGAAGAGTTGTTCATGATTGAGAAGAACATGAATTGTGAGCTTGTTGATCAACCTGAAGAAAGAAAGATAACTGAGTTGAAATGGGTCTTTAGAACCAAGATAAATACAGATGGTTCAGTGAACAAGCATAAAGCAAGACATGTAGTTAAGGGGTATCCTCAAATTTTTTGTGTTAATTATTTTGATGCATTTGCACTAGTAGTTAGGCTTGACACGATCAGGTTACTTCTTGCTCTTGCTGCACAATTGGGCTGGAAAGTGTATCAGATGGATGTGAAATAAGCATTCCTTAATGGATTTCTTTAAGAAGAAATTTATGTTAAGCAACTTGAAGGCTTTATGGAGAAAGGAAAGCAGGGCAAAGTGTATAGGCTAAGAAATGCACTTTAAGGACTTAAACAAGCACCAAAGGCCTAGTATGATCGAATAGATTGCCGTTTACTTGGCTTAGGCTTTGAAATGAGTCTATCAGAATCTACTATTTATGTTAAACATCATGGCATTGCTATTCTTGTTGTGTCTATATATGCGGATGATGTACTAGTTACACGAAGCCATGCAAGACATATCGATCACTTTAAGCAAGAAATGATGCAAGCCTTTGAGATGATTGATCTTTCTCTAAACACAATTCCGGGCTTGGAATAGCGAACAAACAACACTTGTAAGAAAAGCTACAACTAAGCCAAAATTAGGAGTTAAGGATACAACTTCAATGATAATTCACCTCAAACGACGAGTCCTCAATAACATAAAAAATAACCATAGTGTATCCTCCATAATCTGGAAGCGTAGGACTTAGAATCATCAAATTCCGAGTAAAAAGAAGTAAAATATCACAATTTGAACTTTTGCAACCCAAGTTGATCGTGTCTGGTCTTTAAATGAAACACCAGATGATTTAAACACATCAGAAATAAGCGAAGTTTCCCTTCACGAACACGGTAGAGAGACATTGAATGTAAGGCCAAGGAACCAGGGGTCAATGATCGCGGCCAAGTCCCCGTGAATGCAAAGGTCAGGTAGCCTAACCCTTCACAAACGCGACCTTGAGTCCGCGAATATGGTGAACAACTTTCCTAGTATCCAGAAACGGACCCAAACTCCGGGATCGCGAAGACCAATTTTGGTCTTCAACAGTTGATGCATATCAACTTGTCTAGAAAGTTTCCAAATCTCTGATGAGGAGTCCTAATTCGTTTAGAACCCCATGCATGTAAATTATGTATGCAGGCCGATAAAATTTGATATTCTTGACTGAATGGAGCAGTTGAAATTCCCATATGAGGTAATATAGGAAAAAAATGGTTCATACCCCAAACATTGTTTTAATACCAAATCCACAAGGGAGCTTGAAATTATCCCTGAAACCACGGGATCTAAACGGAGGGTCATTTTATACCAAAGTCAACATTTTGAAGCTAACTAACATGATAGAATTCTAATCTGAGATTGTTTACTAAGAATGTTGACTCAAGTTAAACTTATTCCTTAACCTGGGAGTCATGGAAAATTGGATTCTGAGGTCGTCTTCTTGAACTTTTGATAAAAATGTCCGTTTAAAGTTTAGAATCTTCAAAACACAGAAACTCACATAAAAAACCAAACGAATGATCAAGTGACAGAACTATCAGCCTATATAGGTCATAAATAACTCGCTATAGGATGCGTACAATGATAAGTAGAAGGCATTAACACTGAAATGATGTCACGACCCGAGCCTACACCCCATACCTGACACAACGTACAAGACTCCAAAGAGCCTCATACAAGCCTTATAACATTCATAACATAAGACATATGAAAAATTGGCACGGAATTTAAAACTCTTTTAATCCATACAATTAAAAACTTCATTTAAAATCAAAATGTGGAAGTCTACTTGTCTCACATGGCCATCTAACACAACTGGAAGTCTCAAAATAATAGGGTCACAGCCCTTACAATAGAAAGTGTAAAAAGCATCTAGTACATGAAAGGAATGAAACATCAACATAACACTTGTCCTCGAATCTATGAGGACATACCACAAGCTTTGGAGGATAGATGACTCAAGCTTTGAAATAGAAGGAATCACCTTAAATGTAGGAACCTACACTTTGTAGTAAAATAGAATAAATATGGGTTAGCACTCAAAAATTTACTAAGTATGATAGCCATGCAAAAATCATGCTTAAAAAGGACATTTTGGTTGAAAACCATGCATTATGCCAATTTTGAAAAACATCATGAACTTTAGTATAAAATGCATAAGATACAAGTATATTCAATATAAAGCCATTACAACACATTAGAACCATCACCTTATGTAACCCTAAGCTATACTTGTGCAATGTAGGAATGGCGACCCATACCACCATTCATACTAAGTAACACTTTGAGGCCACCATAGATGAACTTACCATTCTTTCTTTTCATGCTTAGTCAATAATCATAGATAAGGAACATACACATTTCATAAGTCATGACAAGGAAAGTAACTCATAATAACAATCCAAGTTAAGAATTCATCATTACATTAAGACTTTAAGTCAACATTCTTCATTAGCATCATTATGAGCACACACATTTTAGTGCTTTTGGGGATTCATGGGGGAATTTCATCTAAAATCAACATTAATTCATCAATTCAATCATAATTCGTCATAAATCAATCATTGAAAATGTTTTGAAGTTGAACTCATGACTAAGTTTGAAACCCTAACTTTTGGGGGAAATTGGAAGCTTTGAAATCATGTTTTGAAGGGACTCCTTGGATGAAACTTAACCAAGGTTGAAGACTACCATACCTTGATTGAAAAAACTCCATGAAATTGAGTAAGAAATATGAACTCTTGAACCCCAAACCTTGATTTCTTCTTCTCCAATGGAGGTTTCTAGAGAGAGAATATTTGGAGAGGATGTGGTTTCTATTTTAGGTTTTGGTAATAATGAATTTGAAAGGGTAATTTAATAGTTTAAAAATCCTTAAATACCTCTAATTAATAAAAATAAACCGACCCCTAAAGTAACTAACCACCCTAGGAATTTACCACTTAGTCCCTCACTTGGCCGAGATTGGGCAGTTTCCAGGTGCCATCTACGCCCCCTAGACCCACAGACCGTGGGTGGGCTCACGCCCCGTCCTGCAGGTCCATGGTTTGGGTTAGTAACTCTCCATGTTGGGGTCTTGACCTATCGAGCTTCCTCGCGAGGCGTGGAGGAACCTATGCCCCGTAGGTCCCATTTGTGGGTCATGCAAACTTGGCAGATTTTAGTTATTTGGGGCAGCCTTGGGGTTAGACTTTAGGGTCCTCCTCAAGGACCCTAGGTTGGTCCTTGGGGAGTCGTACCTTGAAGTTTAACCCCTAAACCCTATCAAACTAAGCTCAGGAACTCATTTTACAACATAAAACCCCACATCAAACTCAACAACTCACTCGTAAGGCTCTAGTTTCACCTACTAGTTTTTCCGAGTCGTAACATTATCTCCCCCTTGGGAACATTCGTCCTCGAATGAGACTTGAAACACTTTATGGAATTAAAGACTCAAGACTAGCAGTCCATCATACATGAAACATCAAAATAATGCATAAATCATAGGAGGAAATATCAATTCCATCTCAACATATTCAATGCAACACAAGGAAGTAGGAACTACATCTACAAACCTAATATGCATGAAAACTTCAACATTTCTCATTTCATTGGAGTAATTCCCTTCCCCAACTCAAATCATGCTCATCATAACATCATGAAGTAATTATGCATTCTTTATCAAAAGCACATTTAGGCATGTTCAACAATTCACCTCATGAAGCATATAGACAACTCATACTAAATGCACATCAACATTAGGAATATAAATCATAAAAACTCATTTTCTCATTAAACAGGAATTCATCAAGAACATTCATATCATAAGGAGACCATGAAAAACACAAATCACACATGACTCTAAAACATGAAACAAGCCAAAAAGGAACTCATTGTCTTAGGCTTGAATAGGAATAGAAAGAAAGAGATAAGGATATCAGAACTCTCAACAACCTTACTTTCTAACCATACCATCTCCCTCTTGGGAGTAAACCCATACTAAGGTGTAACGACCCGAGAGCACCCCTAGACGTTACCGGCGTATTCGACCTCGAAGAGGTCTTATACAAGCCCTTAGCATTCATCCTAACATGTATCATAGAATAAAATCACGGAAAATTTAGAACTTTTACTTTGGAAGTTCAACTTCACTTCTTATATGAAAAATAGAATCTAACTTCGTCACAATGCACCATCTAGACATAGAAGTATCGAAAATGGGACTTAGCCCTTACATCAATAAGAAGTCTTGAAAATAGGAAGTACAACAATGTCTTTCAACATAAGCAAAGAACTAAACATAGAAGCTAGATCATAGGGTCTTGTCCTCGGACTTGAGGACTCAGCAACTTGGGGAAGCAACTGCAAGTGTCTTGAGAAGTAAGCTTGAATCCTCAACGGCCCGAACCTAAATGTTGGGGAAAAGGGAGAAAATATGGGTTAGTACAACACACGTACTAAGTATGGCTACTATGCATAAAAACCATTGAAACATGCATAAAAGGACATTTTATTCAAAACATACTTTTTGCAACGTAAATCCAATATGCACACAAATTGAGTATCATAGTCCAAACCAACATAATATCATCCCAACACGTAGACAGCCTAAGCAATACTAGTGGAATGCAAAGAATAGAACCCCATAACCCTATTCAAAGCCAAGTATCATATTAAGCAACATACTTCATGCATACATTCATAAGATAATATTTCATCATAACTTACCATATTCAAAATGATCATACATAACATAGCTTCAACATACATAAGTCCTAATCATCAAAACCATAAGAGAACCCTACTACAACCATCTCTTAGGATCTCACAAGTGCAATGTGCAAGAGAAGTCCCATACCCTCCCTTACACTATGTAGAAACCCTTAAGAAAGCCCTAGTAAGAGTTCACACCGTTCATACCTTCATTTACTTTTACATTACCGAAATATTGCAATAACCTACACAGACCATGAGAGCTACATGAAATCCGATGTGCTACTCCAACACCGAAAAGAGAGGGTTAACAGTTGCCTAAGGTGTAACCATTCGTACATAGCTATCTAGGTGGATTCACTAAGCTAGAGTCCTATGTGAGCACATAGTTAAGGGTCAAGGAGATTGCTTCTAGAAACCCTAACTTACTAAACGTGGGGTTTCCATCTCATGAGACAACACATACCGTAGGTAATCCGGACTTGCTAAACGTGAGGAAACCCATGTGGGGAGCCGGACTTACTAAACGTGAGACCTCCATCTAATTTACAGGCCCTTTCGGTGCTAAGCATCTTATTCCCTTTTGTAATCATCTTTAGTCATCACATAAGTTCACATTACCCTTTACTAGACTCTTATGTAGACATCTTATCATAATAAATCATATGTGTTCATAAGTGAGTAACAATCCTTTCACTTTAGAAACACTTAACAAGTGAGTCAACCTTTCACTTTACATTACACTAAAATCATGAGAACTACATTTCAATTCATATAGCAATCATACCATAATATGCATACATACTTCATAGCTAATTCAAGTGTAGAGGGTTAAGGATGAAGAAACTAGGTCATCAATACCACAACAACACATTAGGTATAGCATCATTACAATCTAAGTAATTCACCTTTCGTACTTGAGTTCAAAGAAGAACCAACCTTCATACCTTCCTGCCCTTCGTGGGACATCCATACTTCAACTACCATGAAATTCATAACCAATACATAATACAAGGTAATTCAAGAAGTAATAACATAATCAACATCAATATAAGCAATTGACATATTTCCTTCATAGCCTTCAAGGCTTCATTCAAAGACTCAACCCTAATTTCATAGAAATTATACATAACCCAGGGTAGAATCATAATACAAACATGAATTACATAACATCACATTCAATTCATAGCCTTCAATCAATATCCAACACAAACAAGGGTTAGAATTAGGAAAAGAAGGAGAAACATGGGTCTAATGGAGAATTCTTCAAGAAACCACCAATACAACATAAATTCATCCATAATTGTTCATATAACATCAATCAAAGTCAGTTTATAACATCAATTTCACTTTAGAAAGAAGACCCACGTTTTTGGATTGAAACCTAGAAATTGGAGATTTTGAAATTCATATTGAAGGGGCCTCTATGAGTCGTAAACTTCTCTACAAAATGTAGGGATGAGTCATAGACTGAAGCTGTTCTACAACGAGACCAATCTATGACCCGTAGGAACTTCTACGAGCCGTAGGCATGAGTCTAGAAAAGATAAAAAAAATTGAACTCTAGTATTTGAACTAGGAGAAGCGTAGATGGGTCGTGCAAAGTTCTAGGGGTCGTATAACACACCTGTAGAAAAGTCTAGAAGATAAGATAAATATGCTATTTTTACGAGAGGTCTTTATGGGCAATAGGAATTCCTACGAATCGTAGGACCTAACCAAAGAAATGAGTGTCCAAGACAGATTTTTCTATGTTTCCTTTTTTGACATTGTTTAAGATTATATGGTTATAATAGTTTTTTATTTCTCAATTTGGTGTTAGAAAATTGAATACTTTGCTTTGGGTTTTGAGAATTATTTTGATGAACAATCTGTCCATTTTAATTCTTAAAATAATCGCTTTATAATAGATCTTTTCTTTGTCAATTCAAGATTCTGGATTTTACCTACTCTAATTATAAGTTCATGATTTATTTTAACAAACTTATTATGAATTGTGATAACTCAAGTATGAGTAACTAAATCCACAACTAGGGTTGTAGGAATAACAATGAAGACATAGTAATTAGTAACTCATGAATAGTGTTTATGCATGTATTTTTAGTCTCATCATTTTAATTGCCTTTTAACAGTGGCCAACGTTAGAAATCATCTTATTCCTACTTGCCCGACCAAGGAAGTAACGAATTGGAAAAAAGATTAAACAATGCATATTTAATGATTACAATCGTTATCTAATAGCTTGAACCACCTTTTTAAGGGCTAGATCTGGGGCCAAGAATAAGGGTTAGGAAAGCACACACCCATAGACCACCCAAGTTGTGTGGTAAGATTCGCTATTTGGATGACCAATCACTTAGGAGATACATAACTTACCGACTTTGCATGTTAAACTCTATATAGGGTAACTACTATAGGGTTACCGCGTTAAGGACTTGTGGGGAACACATTGACCCTTGTTTATGTGGTTACTTGTCATTTAACTGAATCAATATAATTTTTGGGTTACAAAACCCCCTTTTTACAAAAATAATCAGACTAAAAGTACAATCAATTGTTAATTTGCCTAAGTCTAGACCTCATTCCTCGTGTGATCGACCCTAGCATCTTTTAGGTTCTTTAGTTGAACAACGATGGCTTATACTTCTTTAGCGAGGTGTAATTTGGGTGTACCAGGGTCTAGTTAAGTTTAGTTTTGTTCTACTTATATTTACTTTCGGTATGCTCGTGTGCTTTCTTTCGTATCTGCTTAGACTTTTGGTTGTGTTTAGATTTTATGTTTTCATATTATGTGTACCTTTCTTGCTCATTTGACCTATGATACCTACTAAATACCTTTGTTTAGTACTCATGCTACACTCTACATTTGTTTCGTGATGCAGGTCCTAGTACCAGCTACCGGCGATGATTGTTTGTTCCATTTTCAGTAGCTTTTGGGATCGAAAACGTGGGTGGGCACTTGGCATTCGGGATCAACTTGTATCTTTCTATTCATATTTAGATAGTATTTTGTTTTTGAGACGACTATGCTTTTGGTCCACTTTTGGGACTTGTACTCTTGTTCTAGACAACTATGTGTTTGTGACTTCCAGATTTTAGGATGGATCTTCTATATGTTGGTTTTGGTTTGCTCCCGCCTCTGTCTTGTTTTAATGCTATAGTTTTATTTCTACTTAGTTCTACTTTTATACTCATTACATGTCGTTTTGGGTTATTGGTTGACTTACCTACTGGTGGGTTATAATATGTGTCATAATGACCTGAGGAATCGGGTCGTGACAAGTTAGTATTAGAGCCCAGGTTTACTAGTCTTACTTGTATAGAGCTAATACCTAAAAGAGTCCTAAGAATCGGTGCGGAGACATCTGTACTCTTTATTTTTAAGGATATAGGATATCTTTAGGATATTCTCTTTTTTGTATCGCTTTCGTGCAATGTATGTTATTGGTTTCTCGAAATCTCACTTGTTTCACTCTTTTTATAGGACTGCTTGTATATGCCTCTTGGTGTATTGAGGTAGGGGTCGACCTTCCTTACCGGATAAGGGGCAGTACCACCCCTCAGATAGAGAGAGGGGACCTGGAGCCAGGTTCTAGATCAACTAGTGGGGCAGGGACCATCCCAGTTGCCACCTGAACTAGCTTTGGCTGTAGATATTTACGTAGAATTACTCAATTTCTAATTGTTCTTAGAGGTATGCAATAGGCCCAACTGCAACTGTAGCTCCACCAACACCTGCACCAGGTCAGTATAGTCAGCTTGCAATAGAGGCACCTCGGGCCCAAGTACTACCTAGGGGTGCCCAGCTCGTGATTGTGGCCAAAGCTCACTACTAGAAATTGTACCTATCAACGACTTCTACGGCAAAGGCTTGAAATCCGTTGCCATATATAGTCTATGGCAACGGTTTAAACCATTTCATATGATTTATAGTGCCAGCGCCACATATTATGTAACGACCCGAGAGCACCCCCTAGTCGTTACCGGAGTATTCGACCTCTCGGAGGTCTTATACAAGCCCTTAGCATTCGTCATAGCATTTATCATAGAAAAATTGCGGAAAATTTAAAACTTTTTCATAATATAACACAAGACTTAAAAGTCACCTCATTTAAACCTTTAATACAAAATCGGAGTACTACGTCTCAAGGTAGCCATCTTAAAACATGACTACAACACTAAAGGGACACAACCCTTACAATACAAAAGAAACTACTATCTAGTACATAGAACTTAAGGAAACTCTTTAACATAAAGGTCCTTGAATCTTTAAGGACACACCCGAACTTGGGAATAGTAAGTCAAGCTCATCACTTCTAGGAAAGACCCTTTAGT
>JAJOOF010009993.1:0-16353 GCA_029582545.1 Solanum lignicaule | reverse complement strand
GACTGCAAGAGCAGTGAAGTTTCAGGGTTGTCTTCCAAATGGTTTTTGGGGAGAATGTGTAGAAGCTGCTACTTATATAATAAACAGGATGCCTTTAACAGTTCTAGGAAACAAGTCCCCCTATGAGTTAGTATATAACAGGAAGCCCTCATTGGCACATCTCAGAGTAATAGGATGTCTTGCATTTGCTACAAATTTGAAGAAGGGTGATAAGTTTGCACCAAAAGCTAAAAAAACTGTATTACTTGGATATGCTGTTAGTCAGAAGGGTTATAAATTGCTAGATCTTGAGACAAAGGTCATCTTTATCAGTAGAGATGTCATTTTCCATGAGAAGGTTTTTCCATTTCAAGAAGCAAGTCTCGAAGACACCATTGACTCAATATTTCCTGTACTCTCACATGTGGAAGACTGTGCACTTACACCATGTGTTATTTCTGCTACAGAGCAGCCAGACATTATTACTGATCCTGTTTTAGATACTGAGACTGTTTCTTCAGATACTGAGGTTGAGGTTATTTCATCTGTAGTATCACCACAGCTCCCTGATGTTATTAGAAAGTCCAACAGGCCTGTAAAGCCACCACTTTGGCATACAGATTATGTTCTGTCCAAGCAGAAGAAGTCAGCTAGTGCTTGTCTATATTCTATTGCTGATGTAGTAGATTACCAGAGCATCACACCAGCATACAAAAGTTTTGTTACTAAATTTTCCTTGGAAAAGGAGCCTTCCTCTTATCATGAAGCCATACAGGATCCCAGATGGGTTGCAGCTATGCAGAATGAAATTCTTGCTTTGGAGGATAATCATACTTGGAAGCTTACTCAGTTACCTGCAGATAAGAAAGCCATTGGATGCAAATGGGTCTATAAAATAAAATACAAAGCTGATGGAGAGGTTGATCGATTCAAGGCTAGGTTGGTCGCCAAGGGTTACAACCAAAGAGAGGGATTGGATTATCAGGAAACATTCTCACCAGTTGTAAAGATGGGGACTGTCAGGGCTGTTATTGCTTTAGCTGCTGCACATAAATGGCAAATCCACCAGATAGATGTTTTCAATGCTTTTCTTCAAGGGGACTTAAATGAAGAAGTGTACATGGACTTACCTCTGGGATTTATCCATCAAAGTGAGAGGGGGACAGTGTGTAAACTCACTAAGTCACTTTATGGACTCAAGCATGCAATGGAATATCAAATTAACCACGGCTTTAGTCGACTCTGGGTTTCAGCAAAGCCACTATGATTACTCTCTATTCACAAAGCATCAAGGAAAGAATTTGGTGATGGTATTAGTATATGTTGATGATCTACTGATCACAGGAAATGATCACAAGATGATAGTAGAAACAAAGAAAACTCTCCAAGATAATTTTAAGATCAAAGACTTAGGTGATTTGAGATACTTCTTGGGGATTGAATTTGCCAGAAGTGACACTGGAATTCTTATGCATCAAAGAAAGTATTCACTTGAATTGATTTCAGATATGGGACTTTCCAGCTCCAAACCTGTTGGAGCTCCTATTGAATTGAATCAGAAGCTTACAAGTGCAGAATTTGACTTGCACTTTCCTCTAGCTGATGAAAATGACAAACTGCTGAGTGATCCCAGTATGTATCAGAAACTGGTTGGAAGGTTACTCTACTTGACAATAACAAGACCTGATATTGCTTTTGCAACACAACTTCTAAGCCAATTTATGCATAGCCCCAAAACATCTCATATGGATGCAGCCATGAGGGTGGTGAGATATGTAAAGAAGGCACCTGGATTGGGGATACTGATGAGTGCTAATGTTGATAATCAGTTGACGGCATATTGTGATGCAGACTGGGCATCATGTCCAAACAACAGAAAATCTATAACAGGTTACATGATCACTTATGGGAGTTCTTTGATCTCATGGAAATCCAAGAAACAGGACACAATCTCAAGGAGTTCAGCTGAAGCTGAGTACAGAAGTTTAGCTTCAACAGTGGCAGAGATAGTGTGGCTGGTTGGCCTCTTCAAAGAGCTAGGAGTAAAGATGAAATTGCATGTGCCTGTGTACAGTGACAGTAAATCTGCCATACAGATTGCAGCCAATCCGGTCTTCCATGAACGAACTAAGCACATAGACATTGATTGTCATTTCATTAGGGAGAAGGTTCAACTGGGAATGGTTCAACCTACATACTTGAAAACTACAGAGCAGCCATCAGACTTGCTTACCAAAGGGCTTACTTGCATACAACATGCATACTTGCTTACCAAGCTAGGAATGAAAAATATTTTTCATACACCTAGCTTGAGGGAGGATGTTGAGCAGTTAATAAGGTGTACAGCTGTCAATTAAAGTGCTGAAGAGTTTGTTAAATTAACAGCAACAACTTGTTAGCATTAGTTAGTTAGTTAGCCAGCTAATCTGATTCTATAAATATAGAAGTTAGAGTCACAAAATGTACAGAAGTCATATTAACATTGAGCTGAAGATTACAGCTTGTTCATTCTATGGAAATGAGTTTTCTCTTTCAATGTCTTGGATAAATTGTTCAGATTGATTTACAATTCATTCAATTCTACAGAATTAACACACATGGAAGCAAGCACCTATATGATAAGTAAGATAAGAACGAGGAACAAAACCTTGAGTAAGAATTATTGATTTGATACAATTACACCGGAGGCAGAAGTAGAGGAGTTGTTTGAGTTTCAGGGTATTGGTCTTGTTCATTCACACTATTATTGTTGTCAAACTCCCCATTGATGAAAAAACTAAATCTTGGAATTGTGGCGAAAATACGCATAATCCATTCGCAAAAGCTAGTACATGTATAGAAAATCCAAGAAGAACATGAAGAAAGTGTAATGGTAATGAAGAAAATGTACCAAAATAACGTTTGTGGGAGTAGAAGTGAAGCTAGACACAAGATATAAAAGGATTTGTTGAAATATCCTGAATTTATGTGTATCGTCGTAATTGGATGATAAATTGTTATACGAATGACGGAGAAAAGAAAGGAAAATAATAAAAGGAAGAAGAGCTTGTACATAAATTCCATGAAAGTTGGGTAATTGGGATGATGGTCAAATAAATGGAAAGGATCCCAATTATCATTAATAGATAATGTGGATTTGAGAATGTTAATTATAATCAAGATCAAGTATCTTAGATCAAACTCCATTAATTCTTTTAAGCTTCTGAGTTTCTTCTTAAACTCTTTGGGTCGTGGATTTTGATCTAGTACTAGTATATTATATATAGTGGTAATACCAACTTGAAGTTATAGATTAAGGCTCTCTGTATTCTAAATATCCCGGCTCCCGCCACATAGAGCTTTTGACTTTTGGAATTGTACGTCGGACTTATAGAAAAAAAAATTTGCAAAATATTCACCAGTCACAACACAAGACCAATTCTTTTATCTCTATGAATTATTTATTTTTTTGTTTTATATACGCGACGAAGGGAGCATAGTATTTGTAGAAAATGCATACTTCTAGACAGGGTCATTTATGGTATTTTGTATTTTTAAGCTTTAAAAAGATTGTATCTTTTTGCTTCATAAGTGTACTTTTAAACAAATGTTTTCTTTTTACCTCTTTTGGCCTTCATGTGCCTTTGGTTAGGTTTATTTTCTATTTTTAATGCTTGTGGGCCCCCCTATTACTTCAATTAATCTTTAAATCTATAAAACTGAAACATGATAATATACTTAGATATCATATTTCATTTTGTTTTAATTTATTTGATTGAATATTTAAAAAATTCTGATTTTTAAAATTCTCTTTGTGCTACGTAATTGGGACATGGAGGATAATATATATTGTTTTAAAATTATGTAAAATTTTATTATAATAGTTTTAAAAAATAATAAGGGAAAATCACCCCACACATTTATTTAAGGGTTAATATTATAACTTTTAGATCTACTTTTTTTTTTTATATTACTACCTATAGCATTCTAATTACAAGTATTAACAATTAGTTTTAATTTACAAATTAATTAATTACATTTTATTAGCTAATTAATTATATATTATTAACTAATATATAGTATATAATGTTATATAATTAATAGGTGAGAGAAATTATATTAATGAGAGAGAATCAATTTGTAATTATCTATTACACCTTAAGAGATCTTTTAAGTTTTAACTTATCACATGTCAATCCACACCCCACCCTCGTGTTTCTCTTTCACTTTTTTCTTTGTTCTTTATCCTCATTCTAATTACTAGAAGATTAAAGTGGGTTACAATAATTTTATTCAAATCATATTTGATCAAATCCATATTTATTCATATTTTATATATGTATTTTTTGATCTAATCTATTTTAACTCAATTCATCTAAATCTGATTCAACTCATCTATTTGTCGCTTTAGTTAATTGGATTCTCCTGGGCAATGGACCGATTTTCTTGATACTTATACCAAAGGAATACAAATATATTCAAATTTAGAGAACAGAAATTTTTTTGTTCAAAACTTTATTTTAATTTATTTTATTTTATTTTATTTTTTAAAAAAGAAGGAACAAAGAAAAGGTTGCTGCGTGGCTTTGTTGCCTTCCAAATTAATTGCACTTGGTGAAAAAAACTCGTTGATTTAGTCAACTGCAACGTATAGGGTGACTATTTTCTTTATTTATATTATATTGTTGCTCAATTTTAAGTACAGGTGTCTTATTTAATCAATATTAATAATGATGGTGTGCTCTTTGGTATTGTGATTTGAGTAGTCATGTTAGAGAAAATGATCAAATGGTCTTTGATGTATTTGGGTTGCTTTATTTTGATTCTTAATATATTCTAAGTGATTAAAATAGTTCTTAATGTATGACAAAATGTGTTCAATTTAGTCTTTTATCCTAAACTTAACAATTTACCCCCAAAAACTGTTAAATATATCTGTGGGGCCCACATAACTTACAAAATCCACCATTTTATTAGCTCAAAGAAAGAGTTTCATGAATTCTAAAACACCATTTTCTCCAACATTTAACCACACAATTACAAAATAATTATTATAAAAAGGTTGAATGAAATGGATCGTCAAGAATTTGAGCTAATAAAGATGGTAAAAATGGTGGATTTTGTAAGTTATGTGGGGCCCACAGTTATATTTAACAGTTTTTTGGGGTAAATTGTTAAGTTTTAGGGTAAAAGACTAAATTAAACACATTTTGTTATACATGAAGGACTATTTCAATCACCTAGAATATATTAAGGACCAAAATAAAGCAACCCCAATACATCAAGGACCATTTTGATCATTTTCTCAGTCATGTTACATCTATTGTTTCATCAAGGATTAAAATATTTTTGCATTTTTCTCTCGTTAAATAATGGAAAAATTACTTATATACACACATTAACTTATCTTATTCTCCACTTATCCTTACCTTTTTAAAATATTTCATAAATCCCTTATTTCTCTTAATTCCTAAAAATTTCGGATACATAAAATTCACTAGCTAAACCCATGTTTACCACTCCTCATTTCACTCCTTTTTTCTCTCCCTAAATTCACTCTACATTCTCAGCAGTTACAATTTTTAAATCAATTTGATTTTCAAAAAGATTCTCTCTCCCATCAATCTATTCCAAACATCTGAATAGGTAGGGATTGTACTCCATTGTTGTCTTCTTCAGAAAAAAAATTGTTCAGTTTTTGTTCTTGATACATATGGATCAGGTTCCTTCATTTAGTAACTTTTTCAAATCGATTTCGATTCTTAATGTGAATCTCCAACGATTCAGAATTTCTCACAATTAAGTAACTTCTTTTTTGATTTGTATTTTTTTGAGTTAATCTCGTCATGGTTCCTCTTCAGCCATTGTTGTTTTCAACCTCTTCTTCCTCCATCATCTTCATTGTACCATAATACTCTAACGATGGGTGTTTTTTTTTTTTTTTTTGTGAGATCAAATGAGTTTTTAATAGACTATGTTTATGGGTGAGTGTTTCATTTTGTGTATATATTTTTGATGACTAACACGATAGGGAGTGAGTGTTTCAACTTGTTTATGTATTTTTTACGATTTTTTTAGATCGGGATGTATTTTTGTTGTTTCTTGTGAAATTTTTGTGTATTTTTTCATTATAAGATATTTGTATCAATATATTTAAGGGTATCAATTCACTATTGTACTTCTTGTATCAAAGAAATCAAATGTATTTATTCGTTGATATACTTTTGTATCAATGTATTCGACTTATACATTTATATCACGATATTCAATTATATCAGTTCATTTCGTATCTATTTCTTTGTTTTAATTTTTTTTTCTTCCCCTGTTGTTAGTTGCTTTAAATTTGATACATTATTGTTAAAGATATAGTATCATATTGTTATGTATCTTGTTTTAAATCTACCGCTTTTACACATAAAATCCTAAATTTTGATCTATTTTGTTGATATATTATGATTAATGTATCAAAGGTTAAAGTTCAAATTATATGATGGAATGTAATATGCATAACAATGTATCATAATCTAAAATAGTTGAACATATGACACTTAAATAACAATTTATGAATATATGATCTTACATTTTGTATCAGATTCAAATAAATGTCAGTTTGTTACAAATAAAACCCTAAATTTAGTCCATTTTTTTTATATTTATGATTAATGTATCAAAGACTAAAGTTCAAATTATATTATGGGTGTAAACTGCAGAACAATGTATCATAGTCTAAAATAGTTGAACACATGATACTTAAATATCATATTATAAATATATGATGTTACATTTTGTAGCAGATTCAAATATCTGCCAGATTGTATACAACGTCATTTGGTATTGAGTATCAATTATTATTTGTTGTCATTAAATATCAACTAAGGCCTAAGAGTCAATTCACAGCATCAGCTCAAGACGGTTTGGTTAATGTTGAATAGAGATTATCTACGAGTTCTTAGAGATTTTGAGATATGTTAACTCTAGTTTTAGAATTTGTTGTTTTTATTGTTTTAAGATACTCGTACTCAAGTTTTAGAGTGTTTCTCTAAAAAGTTATTTATTTTGACTTTAACTTTCATTATTGTTAGTTGTTATTTACAGTATGGATTGTCCTACACATTTGTCTTATATAAACGATACAAAATTTGAATAAAATTAAGTATCATATTCATAAATGCATAAACACACAATATTATTTCTTCTCATTAGTTTTAGTTAGTTACTGATACATTTCCACACCTAACTAATGCAATGTAATTTATAACTTGATTGCTGATTCAATTATGTATTTATTTGATAACTTAGTTCTAGTTAGTTGCGTATTGATTTATGATGATACATTGGATAATTAGTTGTAGTTAGCTCCTAATTCATTCATGTATCTAATTGATAAATTAATTCTTACTTATTGTGATACATTTAAAGATATACTTTATTTAATTTTACATACTACTTTTTCACAACCTTATTGTATCAGATACATCATTTTTAACTAGAACATGATACATTATATAAAAATGTATCTGAACCATATTAAGTGGTACCATCTCCACAAACAAAATCTCTGGTACATTATTATCAAATAGCTAATAATACATAATTTTAAAAAGAGGTATATGAAACATAATTTGTTACAAAAATGAACACAAGGTTCAAAATCTTAACATTTCAATTTATTGTATCAAAATTTCATCAACTGATAATAAATTGTAATGTTCTATCAAGGTAAAAGTGGAAAAAGCAAAAAAACTGAAAATCTATAATCTCAAAATAATGTATCGGAAACATAAAAGTAGTCTAAAAAAAGAGTTTGTCAATCTTCTTTCGAAAAGAAAGTACAAGTTCTTCAATTGTGACCTTCTTGTCCACAACGCCCACAACCTGCACACACTTGAAAGTTAGAGATACATCACATATCAATCAACTCAATTTTAGATACACAACAACCTAATGATAACTAACTCCAGATACACGATAGTTTATATATTGATGCATACCTTCATATATTGATAAAGAAATTCATCTATTGATACATAAAAAAAAGAAATTTTATATGTATCTAATACGTTATAGTAACAACACACTGACTCACATCTAGAAAAATCCATTACATACACATCAAACTAGAATTGAATCAAGTTGAAATCAGTAATGTATCATGATTTATATATGCATATACAAATTTAAAAATCAAAAAAGAAATGCACATATGTGATACTTTATATTAATAGTACACTTTAACTCACTGCAAACCCATAACATATATGTCAAAGTCATGACTTATCGATCAATATACAAATTCATGAATGAAAAAACAATGATTAAAGCACACGAATATGTGTTCCATACCTTTTGTTATAGATCTTTTAACTCGAAAATCGAAGTTATGGCAAATAAACATAACTAATTTTGCCCAAGCTAATTATAAAATAACAACTTTCAATTGCCTTCATATTTGAGATCTGCCATCACACAATGATAAGCAACCACCAATACAAAAATAAAAATACCAAGAAAGTTGGCAAAGAAACCCAGGCCTGATCATCAATCATAGAGAGATTTGTGTAGAATTCGAAGAACCCAAAAGCTACGATCTCCGATTTTTTCTTCCTTCAAAAGTGTCGGTCAAAAATCAAAATATTCATTATGTATCTTATCAAATTTTAAACAAAAGTTTTGAATCCTACTTGAAAGTTTCTTCATTGAAACAAGGACAAAGATGAACAAGAATTTTGAATTTTGAATTGATTTGTTATTTTAGGATTTAGTTTCTCTGATTGACACATTAAAGAGGAATTGAATAGCATAACTTATGGGATTTTAATATGATTTTCTGTTTTGTTTTCCTTTTTAAGCGCAACAACCACATTTATAATGTATCACAATTAATGTATCCGGACAGCCAATTATGTATCCGGATGGCTAATATTTTAAGGGATTTTTGTAAAATAGAAAAAAGTAGGGATATGATGTAATTTAAATTTTACAATATGAGATTTATGTAAGTTAATACTTAAATAATTGCATGAGTTTTATATTATTTTACATTAATTTATATAAAATTAAGAATTTATGATTAATAAATATAATTATTAAAGTAGTCTATTTATTTGAAATCGTTGAAAAATGCGTAAACGGTTTATATATGTGAGATTATATCAATATATGAATTGAAAATTTTAAAATATAATCAATGTATCATGTGTAAATTATTCTGGATTAATGTACAATAGTGGTTGAATTTTATCTACTAAAAGAAGATTACCTTTAACCACTAGTGACTCTTAATTAATTCTCATGGGAAGAGATATTCCAGTTTCTCGTCGATCTGAATTCTGAAAGGGAGAAAAACGTAATATCTTGAATCCTCGGGTATATTAATCGAGAGGGTAATTTATTATGAAAAGTCATTGTGTGTCTTAACCAAAGGGAGGACATAAGGTATGACTTATGCTCATGAGATAATTATCAAAACAAAATGAAAATTTAAATCAAATTATTTTAATCTTTAACTATATCTAAAACAATTATTTTTTCAAATTTGGTCATAGTTTAGGAGGTTATGAATTTTAAAATCTTTGATCGAACTGAAATTTGATGGATCCATCGAAAATTACCCGATGAGTGATGTGTTTTAGGTAAGTTTGTCAGATTAAACTTTGATTTGAATATATAATAAGATCATTCTTTATGTCAGTTATGTTTATGTTAAATTTGAAACATGAATATACATGGTGATTTAACATGAATTGATATGTGATAAGAATATAGATCATATTGTTTTAATTTCTAAAGATGCATAAATCACTTGAATTTTAATTTGGTCATAGCTTTGGACATACAAAAAAATTAGACTCCAATGAACTAAAATTTTGTAAGTTCATTGAAAACGGTCTAACAAGAAATACTCATAGCTATGTGATTATGATTTTTGAGGTCGTCAAGATGATTTTAAGTTGTTCTTTCGAATTAAAATGTGATTTGATATGAAAATGATCCTTTATATCAATTTTATTTATGTTAAATGTGGTACATGATTTTTTAAGGAATGTGTCAATTCAATAGTAAACAACTATTATTAGACATATAGTAACATGTAAATAAGGGCATGATGGGCCACTCAAGAAAGAAGAAGAGGGAATTGAAATTAGCAAAATACTATAGTATCTAATAAATAAATATATTGGTACAAACTTAGAATAACAACAACAATATTACAATTGACTAAAACATATATCAGATGAATCTAAATGACAAAACCTGTTAGCTCAAATATCTATTATATTTATGTATACATACAATGTTGAGAAGCTATATATGAGTATACCACGATACTGAAAAAGTTCTACACCATCAAATTACAAGTTGTATAGTTGGTAACCTACATGGAAGCAAGATCATGTATGAAAAGTAAGACAACAAATCACGAAAAAAATTCTTGAGCAAGCAATAGTATTGGTTTGATACAATTACACCGGAGGCAGCAATAATAGGGGAGTTGTTCGAGTTTCAAGGTATTGGTCTTGTTCATTCACACTATTGTTGGTGTCAAGCTCCCCATTGATGAAAATGCTAAATCTTGGAATTGTAGCGAAAATATGTGTAATCCATTAGTGAAAGCTAGTACATGTATTGAAAATCCAGGAAGAACATGAAGAAAGTGTAATGGTACTGAAGAAAATAACATTTGTGGAAGTAGAAGTGAGGCTAAACATAGGATATAAAAGTTTGGTGAGAATGTTCCTAAGTATTTCCTCCTCTGGAATGTGAGTTCCCATTGCCATACTCACCAAGACGAAGAAGAAAATATGAGGTTTTCAAGTATGATTTAATGCTGCTACGTGGTTTAGGGTTAAGTGTTATAAATACCCAAAAGCATTGAAGTACTAATTAGGGTTAGAATTTGAGGAAGCCGTCGTTTCATTAAAACTATATCATTTCCGTTCCTTATTTTTAGTGTTAGAATTTGTATGATAGAGATATTTTGTCATTAGGTTTTACTTCCATATTTTAAGGATTAGAATTTGTTTATGAGAAGAATTCGTGTAATACCATCATCAAATACTTTGAATTAAATTGTTTTTGGCAAAGTAAACAATAATAAGAGTCCTAACACTGTTGCACCATCATTTTTGGTAATATAACAGTAGTAATCCCAAAAATTTTAGTCAACATATTTTGACAATTTCAGTGTATTTCTTTATAAGCAAATATAAAGAAACCATTTGTTACTCCCATATAGTTGTTGAATCCTGTATAATCTCCACAATGATTTTAACTGCATTTCAAAGAAAACATTGCATTTAGATTTATTAGAAAAAACATTTATGTATGTGCGCGTGCATCTTTAATTTTAATT
This sequence comes from Solanum lignicaule, assembly GCA_029582545.1. Taxonomy (NCBI): domain Eukaryota; kingdom Viridiplantae; phylum Streptophyta; class Magnoliopsida; order Solanales; family Solanaceae; genus Solanum; species Solanum lignicaule. The sequence continues at coordinate 5,042 of JAJOOF010009993.1, read as the reverse complement.
TCTTTAAACAATAGAAAGACAACAGTAAAAACAAAAAAAGGACTCAAATATTACCTCTATATAAAAATCTACACAATAACCTCAGGTTGAAAGTTGTTCCTTCAATGTGGAAGTAACTTTCAAAGTTATATCACCACAAGGTACATTTTGATTCACATTGACAAGTCCACAATTCTTCAACACCTGGAATCAAATTCCAAAAGAAGTACAAATGATGAAATAATTCCTCAAATAATTTTAAATAACATCATTGATTAAGCAATTGAACATCTCATTTATTCAACTCAAAAGTGACCAGGGTAAGAGCAATAAAAGACTCTTACCAAAGTCTCATAAAACGTTTTTTCTTGTTTTTGCCTTCTAGGTTGAGATCTCTAGTATCATCTGAGATGGGGGTTTCTGGTGACTTCCCTTGCAAAAATTGAGCCACCGTTCTACAAACATATCATCAAAAATACGTTAACCGTATATAATGAGAAGAATATTTTTTCTCACAACAAAGAGCTAAATCACTGTTTCTCACAACACAACTAAGATCAGCATTCTTCTTTCACAGTTCCAAACCAATCACTAATTATTCAATTGTTTTTCGCTCATACAACAGAGTGCCAATATAGGCACATCTCCATGAGTATTAACTTGAGTAGATTTTTCACGAAGCAGCAAAGTCAAGGCCATCTAGACACTATTTAAATTCCTGTACACTTCTACTTTAGATCTCTCATAAAACAGCAAACATGACTCGTGTTGGCAATTTGAGTAATTTATGGTTTTGAACAGCGAAGATATTTTCTGCTTAGAATCTTGAATATCTACAACTCTTTGATAGCTTTTCACTATGCCAATTCTCTAATTGAGTTCTCTGTGAGATTCCAAACTGAAGAATTTAAAAACAATGAACTGCACATCACCAAATCCAAAAAACTCACTAGATGATACCTATCACTATAGCAATAGCATTAACAAGCTACTTCAGTACCACATATCAATCAGAAGAACAACAACAAAAGATGCTCGGCAGCAACAATGGACTACATTCCGTCAGAATCTATTCTGTTTTGCAATTAGAATTATGCAATAAAGAACAATCAGTTTCATCAACAAAAACCAAATTATTCCAAATGTAAATGAATCAGTTTATGGCTTCTCTCTTCTACAGCAGAAATTCATGGATTGAAAAACATGGGCTGATAAAACCCCTTGTTCGCTTTTCTGCTCCCACTGGAGGCTTAAGAATCTTTAAAAATAATTCATTGCCCACGTCTGTTTCTTTGTGAAAAAAGTTCAAAAAACAAAGAAAGAATTCATGTGTTATCCAGCACCCACAACCAACCCATACAGAAACGCAAAATAGAAACAAAACATACTCACTCCAAACCACACTAGAAACGAGAACAGAATTTTTGGGGGAAAAGAAAAAAACATTGTGTATTTACTCCAAAGTCGAATAAATCAGAAGTAACAGAAGTAAAATACTTAAAAAGTTCCAAAATCAAACCATTAGAAACATCCAAAATATACACCCCATCAATCAGAGCAAACAAAAGGCAAGTTTAAATATCAGAGCAAACAAAAGGCAAGTTTAAATGCCCAAAAATCAGCTGGAATCCTATAAGCAAAGTGCTCAAATCAATCAAACAGAGCCAAAACCTGCAAAGATCCAAAATTTAACCGCAAAAACAAGCTCAAAACATACCCTCTACCCCCATAAAGTAGGGTAAGGTCTGCTTAACACTCTATCCTCTCCAAACCCCACTTATGGAATTACGCCAATTATGATGTAGTTGAGCTCAAAACCTAGAAATGAAGTGTTCAAATAACTGAAAAGTTCCAAACTTTAACCCTTCAAAACACTTCAAAAAAGAAAAACTCATCTATCAAACCAATTTAACATTGCAGCAAAAATGTTAACAAAAAAGGGACAAAAGTAACAAATTACCAGGAACTGGGAAACGACTCTTCGAGAGAGTTTTAGCATAATCTTCGTTATCAGACCCAAAAAGGTCCTTATAATCATCATCATCCTCTTCATTCTGATGATACCCACTACTATTATTATTATTATAATCGTTATTACTATGAGAAATCACTTCGCCGGTATCATCCTCATCTGCTTCTCTTTCACTCCCACTTCCACTACCACTACCACTACTTCTACTCCTATTAGACGACGAAGAACGCGAAGAAGAACCCGATGAAGACGATGACGATGCGGCAGCGCCGGCGGCGCCTGAAGAAGTAGATGATGATGATTGAGATGCTGAAGATGGTGATGATTGATTACTCTCTTGCCGTTGCCTTTGTTCTTCTTCATCTTGGTGGTTTGAATAGTTTTCTTCTTCCTGTTGTTCGTCTTCATCTTCTTCTTCTCCGAATAAACGTTTCAAGCGATTCGTCATCTTCGCCTCCATTCTACAGGCGGTCGATTGGTGGTATAACGGCAGAGTTGGTGGCTGGCTGGCTGTTTTCCGATTTCGATCTTTGCTAGTGTTAGCGTAACAAATTGAGATGTTTTCCGGGAGTTTTTGGTATTTATGGAATGTACAGGGGGTATAGTGCAAATATTGAAAATTATGATCCATGGGCTTTGAATACCTTAAGGTCTCTCTCAAGTCCAATTTGTTTTTCGAAGGCCCAATTAGATATTTATATGATGGGCCATTTTGGGCACTATGGCAATTCTGATTTTGTTTGCGTAAGTACCGAGTAACTTTGTCCACAAACTTTGGGCATTAGTTGATAAATTGAGTTGGTATTTATTTTTTTTCCATTATTTTTATAAGAATTTAGAGTTCCGAAATTCGGAGAAGTTTTTTCAAGAAAATAAACAAACAAGAAAGAAGAAGAGGAGATTGAAATTAGTAAAATACTATAGTATCTAGTAAACAATATATTAGTACAAACTTAGAATAACAACAACAATATTACAAGTGACAACAACATATATCGGTGGATAATGATGAATCTAAATGACAAAACATGCTAGCTCAAATATCTATTTATGTATACATACACTATTGAGAAGCTATGTATAAGTATATCACGATACAAAATATTGAAAGAGTTCTACACCATCAAATTACATGTTTTGTAGTAGGTAACATACTTTATTATAAAGACTTCATACGGAAGCTAGCACATAAATGATAAGTAAGATAACGAACGACAAACAAATTCTTGAGCAAGAAGTATTGATTTGATATAATTACACTGGAGGCAAAAGCAAGGAAGTTGTTCGAGTTTCGGGGTATTGGTCTTGTTCTTGTTCATTCACACTATTGTTGTTGTCAAACTCCCCATTGATGAAAATGCTAAATCTTGGAATTGTAGCAAAAATACACATAATCCATTCACGAAAGCTAGTACATGTATTGAAAATCCAAGAAGAGCATAAAGAAAGTGTAATGGTAATGAAGAAAATGTACCAAAATAACATTTGAGGGAGTAGAAGTGAGGCTAAGCATAGGACATAAAAGGATTTGTTGAAATATCCTGAATTTATGTGTATCGTCGTAATTGGATGATGAATTGTTATACGAATGACGGAGAAAAGAAAGGAAAATAATAAAAGGAAGAAGAACTTGTACATAAATTCCATGAAAGTTGGGTAATTGGGACGATGGTCAAATATATGGAAAGGATCCCAATTATCATTAATAGATAATGTGGATTTGAGAATGTTAATTATAATCAAGATCAAGTATCTTAGATCAAACTCCATTAATTCTTTTAAGCTTCTGAGTTTCTTCTTAAACTCTTTGGGTGGTGATTTTAATTAATACTAGTAGTACTAGTATTATATATAGTGGTAATACCAACTTGAAGTTATAAATTAAAGCTATCTAAATTCTCAATCTCCGGCCACATAGGAGCTTTTGACTTTTGGGATTGTATTCTGGCCGGTAGAAAAACATGTAAAATTCACAAGTCACAACAAAGACCAACTATTTTATCTCTATGAATTATTTATTTTTTTGTTATATATAAGCGTACGTGTGTACAAAATCGAACTGAAAATCGAACCAAATCACAAATTGAGTCAAATCGAAAAGAACCCGATTAGTGCTTTGGTTTGACTTGGTTTGGTATTGGAAAAAAAACCCGACTATATTTGGGCTGGTTTGGTTTTAACTAAAAAAAATCAACCCGAAACCAAACCAACCCAACATTATATATGTAATTTTAAAATTTTATTTTATACATAAAAATATTTACTTTGATATAATTTTAAAATATTTCTTATACTATTTCATAGTTTTTATCTTTTAGGGGTCGTTTGGTGTGAGAGATAATACCAAATAGTCCCGGGATTAAATTATAGTACCGCTTATTTTGTTGTTTGGTTGGCAAGTTCGGGATAACTTATCCCGGGATTAATAATTAGTACCGGGATAAGTTATCCCTCTCTTGGGTGGTATAGTAATCCCGGGATAACTTATCCCGGGATAAAATAGGTAAATGACAAAAATGTCTCTTTAAATCCTTTTGTTATATCACTTTTTACATTAATGAAGGACATTTTTGTAAACAAATAAATTGTTCTTAAAATTTATTATTTTGAATACAACAAACCAAGCACTCAATAAAAAATAATCTCAACACAACTTATCCTATCATAACTAATCCCAACATAACTTATCCCATCATAACTCATTTTCAAACCAAACGACCCCTTAGTGTATTATTTCAAGTTTAAAACTTAGAATTCGGAATGGTCCAATAAAGATTATAGTTCATAGATGTTGATAATTATAATAAAACTTAAATCAAAATCAAATAAGTACTAATACAAAAAGAAAATCAATTCAACACTAAGAATGACAATAATATTGAATATTTGTTCTTTAGTTTTACATTGGTTTAGGCAATTAAAATACATAATCTAATTTTAATTTTCCTTAAATATTTAGTAATGTAACTAATACTTATTAAACTTATTTTAGCATTATTTAGTACTTTTAAATTATGATCATTTTCATTATGACTTTGCAATATTTATTTTATATGATGATTTCATTATTATTTTTTATTGAATATTTTTG
>JAJOOF010009991.1:0-11410 GCA_029582545.1 Solanum lignicaule | reverse complement strand
TAAAATTTACAATAATTACCAAATTAAAATATTTAAAAGCTATATAATAAAATAGGTTCACTCTCAGAATTCTATCAGGCTCACATATATTGGACATAAAAAATAACACATATCATTTTAAAATTATCACAAAAGTATTATAAATAATAATAATTAACAACTTAAAATATCTAAAAGACATTTTAAAAGGGTTAATTTTGTAATTTTATCCATATCACATAAATTAGGATGAAGTCACCAATAATGTAGGTTATTTGAAAGTTACATAAAAATATTATAAATCACAATAATTAATAACTTAAAAGCATTTTTTTTAAAAATATGAAAATTTGGATGACTCTCCAAATTTTATTTGTGTCACATAAATTGAGACAACAAAAATAACATATATTGGGTCCATTTTAATTTATTTGTCTTTTTTTTTTTTGTGTTTTTTATTTTTAAAAATTGCGTAAAAATACTATAAATCATGATAATTGACAACATAAAATGTGTTTTCAAAAAAATACAAAAAATTTCAATGATTCTTGAAGTGAATCTATCATAAAAATACTATAAATCATCATAATTGACAACATAAAATATTTCAAAAATGTTGTATGTGGGTAGTCAAATTATGCCTTAAATAGTGTCAAAGAAAGTACAGGTTTGTGATTAAAAAAACTTATTCATTTATCCACGCAAACAATCGCTTCAAAAACTCCGTTATTAGCCCCAAAACATACCATTTATATTATTGGGCCTGTGCATAGCACGGACACCATTATCTAGTATATAATAAAGGAAAAAACATAAACAAAGTGATGTGACACCTCTCTATGGCCTCCATTGGTATTTTTTTTTCTTTTAAAAAAAATTTACTTATTGTATTGTAAAAATAAATTACTAAATTTATTACAAATAGATATTTTATTAATGGAGGAATATTTACAACAAAAACTCTTCACGTTCTTTTTTTTTATTTGTTTGTCTCACTTATCATAAAGGAGAAACATAATTTATCTTTTTTCTTTCTTTTTCACTTTTTTTTTAATTCAAATTAATTATTGTATTGTAAGAGTAAATCACTTAATTTATTACAAATAAATATTTTATTAATGTAGGAACATTTACAACAAAAAACTCTCCACATTTTTTTTTCTAATTGTTTGTCTCACTTCTAATCATGAAATGATAATAATTTTTTTTATATTTTAAGTATTTTTCTCTTTATTTTTTAATTTATTCACAAGGAGTTATTACCCATGACTTGCCCCTCTTTAATTTTTACTTTTAATAATATTCATAACTCTCATACTTTTTATGTCCATAACCTCCAAACTTAAATTTGTAAGTTTATGATATCTTATGGTATTCCTCTATTTTGCCTATAAATTCATATTAGTTTCATGAAGATTCACATAAAAAATTATCATTTCTCTTCTTCATCATATTGGTTTGGTTTGTACCAAAAAAGAAGTACATGAAGGTAAGAAATATTTCATTGTAAATCTTTATTTTTTCATTTCCTCTATTTTGTCTATATAAATTCATATTTGGTATGTGAATGAAACTAACATGTAACAAAAAAAAGTACATGAAGTTAATAAATATTTCATTCTCAAGTTCTTATTTTTTTCATTTCCTCTATTTTAATTTGTTTATATAAATTCATATTTACTTTCATGAAGATTCACATACAAAATTATAATTGCTCTTCTTCGTCATATTTGTTTGTGAATTAACTAACATATAACAAAAAAGAAGTACATGAGGTATATGTCATTCTCAAGTCTTTCTTTTTATTTTTATGTACTTAGACATGCATTCTTAATATTTTATTTATGTTTGTATTATCATTCACCAAACAAGTATGATTAAAAAAATGTCTTTGTAATTCTTAACAATGTGTTGTCCGTATGCAATTGCTCTTTCTAATAGTTAGTTTTCCGGATATAATATAGTTTGATTATAATATTTGTTAGATTTCAAGAAATGATTATTATTTAGTATTATTAGTACTATTGGAAAAAAAAATACAAATATATTACATATAGTTTAAAATTCTTTCTTTCTTTCTTTTGATATAATTAATTTTAACTGGTATATGATATTTTTTATTCAGCTGGTTGCATATAATGAAGAGTTTGACATATGGAGCAAAATATGGTAGCGGATGCACTTGCAAAGGAAGATGGTAGAAGGAAAAAAAAATGAAGCATAATTAGAGATTATGTTTGCTAGATTTTTTTTTTTCACTTTGACTTGTATTAATAACTTAGTTACTTTTGCTAGAATTTTTTTAAATTTTGGTTTGTATAAATAATTTAGCTAAATGTATTGTCAACGCTAATCATTTGATCCTTTACTATTCTACTTTTTCTTTGTTATGAAGCAAAATTAATATAATTATCTCATTTCAACAACAACAACAAAAAATAGGAAAAAGGGTCTGAATAATACTACAATTTTGGCCAAATTGATGTTACGATATCAAACTTTAAGGAGGACCTTTTACCCCCTGCACTATTTAATAGTGTATTTTAAAGGTATATATGTGCCCACGTGGACACATTACTGTTTATAATGATGCAATATTTATGATGTCCACATGGACATATATATACCTTTAAAATACACTATTAAATAGTGCAAAGGGGTAAAAGGTCCTTCATAAAGTTTGGTATCGTAACAACAATTTCGGCCAAAGTTGAAGTATTTTTCAAACCTTTTTTCCAAAAAATTATGATGATTAGGACTTTCATTTTTATTATACTTGCAAAAAAGTAATTCAAAAATAAAAGTTTCATGATGCCATTTTTTTGCGTATGTAGCAATTTGTTTTCGTCACCATTCTTTTAGCTTGAAATGTATTTATAATTTTTATGCAGTCATCGATTATTATATTTTTTTGGTTCATTTTTTGTATTTTCACCCCTTATTTTATTTATTTATTTTACAAATAAAATCAATGCATAATTAGTAATTCATTTAATGTCTAATAAAATTATACATTGAATTATTTATAACTCACGTCTCTTCATCTTACTTGTAACTTCTAATATTAAATATTATTCATAACTTTTGTATGTTTTATTATTCATACTTCTTATAAATATTTAATTAATGTTTAAAAAGGTATAATAAATAAATGTAGTAATAAAGACAAAATAAAAAATTCAATTTTGTTTTTACGAAATCAGAGTTTGTATAGAAAATTAGTACTCCTACAAAAGATAGAGATAAAATATTTTCAACATAATACAATATATTGTTATTTCAACATACTACCTCTTATTCCATTTACTTCAAGGGGTCTAAGACAAGGTGACCCATTATCACCTTACTTGTTCTTGATTTGTGCTGAAGATCTATCAACACTTCTTAAAAAGGTCGAGGAACAAGATCAATTTCGAGTCTTGAGTTTAAATAGAAATGGTCCTACCATTTCACATTTACTCTTTGTTGATGATTCCTTAATTTTCTGTTCGGCCAATAATCAAAGTGCTAGGACTGTTGTAGATGTTTTAAAGATATATGCTAAGTGATCGGGCTAGGTGATCAATATAGACAAATCTGCTGTTTATTTTAGCAAGAATACTTTAGAGGTAGAAAAGAATTTTATTTTTTTTAATATTGGGACAACGCCAAAGAAATCAAATAGGTATGTATTTAGGATTACCGGCAATGATAGGAAGGTCTAAAAAGAATATGTTAGATTTTATTAAGGAAAGGGTGGAAAGCAATATTTTTAAGTCCAGCTGAAAAAGAAGTTATGTTAAAGGCGGTTTTAACTGTTCTACCCACTTATGCCTTATCTTGTTTCCAACTTCCGAAGGATTATGTAAGGAAATAAGCTCCATACTTTCAAATTTTTGGTGGAGTCAGGGTGACGGGAAGAGGAAAATTTATTTTGAAAGATGGGATAAACTATGTGAACTAAAAACTTGTGGAGGGCTAGGCTTTAGAGATATTAAGGCTTTTAATAAAGCTATGTTGGCAAAATTGGCTTGGAGAATTTTGCTTAATCTAGACTTACTTCTATCGAGAATCTTGAAGAGCAAGTATTTTCCAAATGTTTCTTTCATGAATGCTACAACAACTTCTTCAGCATCTTGGATTTGGAAAAGTATAATTTGGGGTCGGGAATTATTAGAAAAAGGGCTAAGATGGAGAGTAGCTACCGGTGAGAACATTTATGTTTGGAAAGACCCCTGGATTCCTAATTCCATTGATTTTAAACCTCAAAGAACTATTGATCCTGGGAAGTTAGATCTAAAAGTGGTTGACCTTACAAATGTTGAATCCCAGACTTAGCAGACTTAGAAGATGGATGAATTGAATAGCCTTTTTTACTTAAATGATATTGATAATATTTTGACTATTCCTTTATCTACTACATGTTCTAGGGACAAAATAATTTGGCACTTTACAAAATCGGGAACTTATGAGGTAAATCGGGTTATCACCTTGAAAAAAAAATTAAGCATGATGGGGGATGTTAGGGGTAATATTGCTCAGTCTAGTAATCACGTTTTTCCAAAAGTCTTTTGGGATTTTTTATGGGCGATGAAAATAAAAATAAACACAAACATTTTCTAAGGTGTGTGCTTAATACCTTACCTGTAAACAATATTATTAAGAAGCAACTAAATCATGTCAATTGTGCTTGTAAAAGATGTGGTTTAGAAGATGAGACCGTGGAACACATGTTTTTCAAGTGTTGAGACTCACAAATAACTTGAAAAATGAGCCCCATAAACTGAAATGATCTTGCCAATATCATTGACTTTTCTTTGTGGTGGAAGGAAAAGATTAATACGGCAAAAAAATGTCTCAATTCTGCTAGTGTTTTGAATTTGACAGTAATGATTATGTGGCATATTTGGAAGTCTAGGAATGCTTGGAGTTTTAATAATGAATTAACCGACCCTCCAGACATAGTGGCAAAAGCTTTATCTGAATATAATGAATATCTTGATATAGTGCTTGCAAATTCTTTAAATGTAAATTTTCAAGAGACTTCTGACTATCAAGTAACAGTTCCCGAAGATGGGATCTGTTTATTTGTTGATGCAGGGTTACAGGTTGAATCAAAGAAGGCAAGCATTGGTTTGGTTGCTATGGATAGCAAGGGTGTTTTGCTTCATGCCCATGAATCCTTTATCCAGTTTGTTGGGAAGTCATTGATTGCTGAAGTGTGTGCAATAAGAAAATGTGTGGAAAAAGCGATACAACGTGGATGGAGGAAGCTCTATGGCCTCTCTAATGCAAAAGGTGTTGTAGATGTATTGAAGAAAAACGTGAAGCCTACGTGGGACATAGATGTAGTTTGTGAAGATATTTATCTCTAGAGCATATCGTGTTTGTACATATTCCTAGAAGATTTAATGTTGTAGCTCACAACGTAGCTAAATTCTCAATTTCTTTGTTATCTGAATTTTCTTGGAAAAGACTATTCCCAACTTGGATTGTAAACGATGCTGATATTTCCTTTGGACATACTATATCCAGAATGAATTAATATATGGCAGTTTTTTGGTGAAAAAAAAAAATATACTATATACTCAGAAATGGAAACATAATATTAAATCTGGAACCAATCCATATTACATGATGTACTGGCTATCAAAATATCAAAGCTAGGTTACAAGATAGAAAATTAGAGCATCAATTTGAGTCCGCAGTTGTCCATATGAGTTCATTGGGTGTTTACACAAGCTTGTGATCCTCTTTTTCTTTCGAGATGGTTAGTATTGCAACAAATAAACGGAAAAAAAAATAATCGACCATAAATAATAGTACAACATCAACACGAAATAATTATTCAATGTAAAATGAATGGTGCTAGAATAAATTAGTAGCAAAAGATGTATCATCGTTTACTGAACCAAGCCATCACAAACAAATCAAGTGGTTCACCCAAGAACAATGCAATTTTTGATGTCCCTGAAGTTTACGAGAGATCAATTCACTAAAGGCAATCCATCCCTGCTTTTTTCATCAGGTTTGAAAAACATTTGCTCAATAATTTGATTCATAATTAGGTCCTATGGGATTAGTACAAAATTCTCTATTTCAATTTTGATCTAGAAAAACATAATGTATCATCGTTTACTGAACCATTCCATCATGAATTAAGTCAAGTGGTTCACCCAATAACAATGCAATTTTTGATATCCCTGAAGTTTACGAGAGACCCATTCACAAAAAAAGGCAATAGGTCCCTGCTTTTTTCATCAGGTTATGTAACAAATAAATTTAGGAAATTAAAGCTCAGAAGCCAAGCGTAACAAGAAAATTTCATCGAAGATCCAAGCTGATCCAAGCTTAAAATAGATCTCCTTACATGTTAGCTATCTCATCACTGCTTGATATAATTTGGCTACTTTTAATTTGAAGGAATGCTGGAGATAAACAAGAACAGCCTCCAATCGTGATAAGTAGCATTATATAGGCACCGTGCAAAAGGTAATTTCTCATTGAAATAAGAAGAAAATACCCGTTGTCTGAGATATGCCCTTGAAGAGCAATAATGTATAAATATATCCAAGATATTGTGTCAAGAGAGTACAACAAACTCCAATGGATCTTCATCTTGGATTCATTTAGGCTTCATGCGGCAGACGGGTTACCATCAACCGGCACCTGCTGCAGACTCTTTTTGTGAAGCCATTATTAACAACATTCAAACCAAAACCAAAGGAATTCATTGTTTTTACCATGATATTATGTCCTCCCTGCCATAGAACAGTTACAGCAAAAAGTAAAATTGATGAAAGCTAAAACAAAAAAAGGCTCAGACACGCACAAATAGGTCATCAAAAAAGTATATAACTTTGATATAGTTATATATCAGCATCGAGAAATGATTGATTTCTTCATGGCCTCTTCAAAAAAAAAGATGATAAGAAAGCAAAAAAGAGAGGCTCAGACGACACGCACAGGAATCATCAAATTGATGAAAATTGTAGCATTACAATTATCTCAGGAATGCATTTTTGTCTTCACCGCCTCAAACTACCATCTGTGATAGAAGAAGAACATTTTATACACACAGAAAACCCTAACCTCCAAATCTAAGAAGGTGGACCGTGTTTGGGCTTCAACATGACATGGAATTTGATCAGTTGGGCTTAAGTACAATGCCAATGCTTTGGACCAGATACAAAGTTGTAAACTGGGTTTATTTCGTGAGAAAATGTCAAAAATAGTGCCTTAACTGTAGGGAATGGTCTAAAATAGCCCCTTATCTTTATTTTTGTGGGTTTTAGATCTTCAACTATTCAAAATTAGATTTTGGTTCTTTAACTATACATTTATTAGTTTTAGTCTTTTAACTATGTATTTATCAATTTTAGTCCTTCAAGTTTTTTTAAAAATTATTAGGTTTGATCTTTGTCCATTTTTTTTTACACATAACTTAGGTTTATATTAATGGAGTTCATGTCTCGAAAAGTTAAACCCTTTAGCCACTTTTTCAGTTGTTTCTCTCTCCATGCTATTTTTACTTCAAATTACTCCTATGCAAAGAACTTTAACCTCAACGATTCAAAATAAATATAAGTCATAATTTTATTCAACGGACGATAAAATGAAGCATATTATTGCTACTAATGACTTGAATATGCTAAACTTTATTATAAAAAGAAAAAAAATATTATCTGTTGAATTCAAAATTGTACTCCAACGACTTTATTGACAAAAAAATGTTTTATTTTTTTAGCAGTTGAAATTTATAAAATGGTAGATTTGTAACTTTCTTCTTTAGTTTTTTTTTTAAATAGATTGATTTTATTATTCCATTTCATTTTATTTTACGTAGAAAAATTTGAGTAATAAGATTAAATCTCTTATTTTTCTTTTGTATGAAAAATAAAATTAAAAAAGATTGCGCTGATTAGGAGCCGTTAACCACCAAAGAAGGAGAATATCATATTCTAGCCATTAGTAACAGTTAAATGCTTCATTTTATCCTCCATTAAATAAAATTAGAACTTATATCTTCTTTCCTCATTAATTTTATATTGAATCGTGATGTTATTGTTATAAGAGTAATTTGAAGAAAAGTAGCGGGGATAGAAAAACAACTCAGAAATGGGTTAAAAATTTAATTTTATGAAGAGTTCTGTTAATATAAACCTAAACTATTTGTATAAAAAAATGGACAAAGACCAAACCTGATAAGTTTTTGAATATTTAAAGGACTAAAACCGGGAAGTATATAGTTAATGGATCAAAACTGATAAATTCTTGAATACTTAAAGAACTAAAACCGGTAAGTGCATAGTTAAGGGATCAAAATTGATAAGTTTTAGAATAGTTAAAGAAGTAAATCCGACAAAAGTATAGTTAGACAAAAGTATTGTTAAAGAATCATTTTAGACCTACTCCTATAGTTAAGGGACTATTTATGTCATTTTTCACTTTACTTCGTGTATGGGCAATATTTGGCCGTAGAGGGAAGAGACAAAGAGAGTATGAAATTGAAGTTTGAAATAATTGTTTTTTTTTTATATTGATTTTTCTTGGAAAGAAAAATAGAAAAATATCACTTCATTGAAATATTCTTACAATCCTCTATATTTATTTATTTTTTTAAAAAATAAAAATCGTACTAACAAATATTGAAAAATTATTATATCCAAAACGGAGAGGATGAAGGGGTCGTTTGGAAGGATACATTAGAAAAAAATAATACGTACATTAATTTTATGTATTACTAATACTTTAGTTATACACTTTTTATTGGTGTATACTTAATAAATGTATTAGTTATATACACTCTATTTGGTATTATGATATATATATAACTAATAAATGATAAACCATAGTATAAACATTTTAGCATTTAGATATAGAGGGTGCAAATTAATAACTTATCGTACGTATAATTTAAATGAAACATAAAGTTTAGTTTTGTGCGCTGCATATATTCCATGCATCTCCTCCAATATAATGTGCAAACCACAATCAATCTAAGTTTTGATCATTGACGGAGGGAAAAAAGTCTGCTCATTAATTTGTCCATATTTTCCGTTATAAATTCATTTGGGAAAAGCCTTTGTCGGCGTTCATGATTTGTATTAAGAAATTTACTGAAGGTATATAAATAATTTATTCAGAATTCTATAATTACTTTATTTTTTAATATAAGAATCCATTAATTTAAAATTTTAGATTTACGTCAGAAGATCATGGTAACACTATGTTATAAAGCTCTTTATTGATGAAAAGGCGGTATGCAGGACATTTTGTTTGATGGTGGTACCAAAACTCATTTTACGGACCAAGTTAAGATCTTCGACTTGGTACCTCCAAGTTCTCCAACCAACCTGCTTGCTTATGGCGCGATTTAACGTACGGTTGTCAGTTTAACCATCGCCTTTCACATACAGTATATGTTTTTATTTCTATATAATGATTTCACTGTTGGAGTAGTTTTACCAAACCTTATCTTTAAGAATAAAATCACAAAAGTAGTTATAATGTTATAAGCTGATAAAAACAAGATATACAATTCACCAACTCTAGTGAAGCCTCAACTCTAACCAAGGAACTAAAGATTCTCTACTTTTTTTTTTTTTTGGTGGGCAAAGATTCTCTACTTAAATTAACTAGATGATGTCAATTAAGAGGGTAAAATATCGTTCTCTGTTTTCTATAAAACAACTTGATCGCAAATCAACAATTTTACTTTTTATTTTTAATTCATTCTCCTTTAATAAAGATCTTGAGTTTTAGCTTTTGGTATGAAATTTTTTATTCTTTATTTTTAATGAGCCTTTTCTATACAAATTTTAATTAATTGAGCTAACATTTTTTTGGTATCAAATGCTTAAACAAAAAGAAAAAATGTAAGGACATGTGATTTGAAATATCTTGAATTATCAACTATTTTGATTCATAATTTTTTATATATAGTTTTCAAACATATAAATTTGATTTTTAAAAGTTCGAAAACTACATGTTTTAATTCAAATAAATAGAGGGAGTAAATACTCGTGTTTAGGGGTGTACATAGGTAGGTTTGGTTTGTTTTTTCATTAAAAAAAAAACCTAAGCCAATTATGTTGCGGCTTGTTAAATCTAAAAACCAAATCAAACCACATAAAATTGGATTTTTCGGTTTTTACTTTAGTCGGTTCTTTCAGTCTTTTTTTATTTTTTGGGTTTTTCGATTTTTTACAATTATACGGTGTTTGAAAAAGAGATCAAATATATTTTCACTTACTTGAGTGATAAGCTAAACTTTAAAAATGTTGAAGGAATAGAAATCTTCGAAAAGACGGTAAAATTCACATGAGTACAAAATACTTTTATTGAAATATCAACGTTCATTATATTAAATTAATAAGATTAAAGGCTACAATCAAACTGAATACAAAACAAAAAAATTACAAAGTAAATTGTTATCTTCGAATTTAAAAAACTATAACAATATAATTAACTTCCGATCTTAATACAAAATAAAATATTTACAAAATTTTACAAGCTCAAATTTGAAATAATATATCTAAACATTGAAAACTATAAACTAATAATATATTAACAAAGTAGATTATAAATAATATTTTTTATCTATAAATAAAAAAAATAAAAAAAAATAATATATACCAATAAGTCGGGCTGTTTAAAATATAAACAGGGTTGCGGAATAAATGCAAAATAATGTGAATGAATGCATAATTATGCAGTAAGAACTCTAGTCTTTTTTAGAATAGATAGTGCATTTTTATACTCAAAGTATTCTTGTATTCTATACATCTTCATTTCATGTATTGAAAATATTAATGCATCATAGTGATGACTAGTATGCATATATACTTGTTCCATTTCAGAAATTGCTCTATCCATGTGGAATAAAGCTTTTTTATGCTTCCAAGCTCTTTTTCTTACCTGATGTAAAGCTTGTTGAATATTTTTCATTATGTGATTATTTTAAGCAAAATATGCAATGATTATGCAAAAGCATGTTGGCATGATATGCAAATAGCATAAGATATTCAATATATTAATATTCCCTATAGGTACTAAGTATCTTTCCTTATGTCTAAGTAACGTAAGCAATATAGTATTTTGTAAAATCTACAACATGAAATATAAGTTTGCGTGTATACCTTCCTTCTCTTTCTTCGATGAACAGTCCTTATCACTTCCGCAGAAGTTCTCCCTTCAGGCTATGAACAGTTTTTCGCCTAACAACCTCAGTTTACGGCTACTTTCCTCACTGTTCCTCCTTAAGGCTGAAGATCGCAACCTTCACTTTAAGACTATGAATGGATTTAAAAGAAGAGAGGTATAAAAACCAACTGTTTATTTCATATGATAGGTTTTACAACATACTATATGATACAATACTCACGACATAATTAAAAAATACTTTTCCCTGGCGGGAGAAGTACTACTCACACTCACAAAAACTCATACT